>JAQQSW010005523.1:0-14167 GCA_028646575.1 Pseudocheirus occidentalis | reverse complement strand
ATAAAAGGGAACAGATTGTGGGAGGTGTCTTACAGTGTGATCAGTGTTCTGGGCTGGGGGGTAGGGACAAAAAGGGGAGAAAATTTGTAACTCAAAACCTTGTGGAAATGAATGATGTAACCAAGAAAATAAATTAAAATAAAAAAAAAAAGAATGGGACTTCGGAGCAAGGAGACGGTGGGTGGGCAGGCACATACAGTTTTTTTGGGATACTCATGTGGAAAGATCACGATGATAATAAGCTGGGAGTAATGCCTCAATTGTACCCTAATAAAGCCGAGAGTACAGAGGCAGATGGGGGGGAGTATACGGACAGACAACATGGAGCTTGGGTGGAGGGAGGCAGGCAGACAGGCAGTACACAATAGAGAATGGGAGAGTAGGTGGGGCAAAGAGTCATTTAGCATCCATGGATATGAGGGAGTGTGAAGCAGGGGAAAAGGATTGTCAAGAGCTTGGAATCTCATTGTTATGGAGTTTTGGAGCCGGGATGAACTGTTATCTACACTATCTTATGTCTATTTCATTAACATGTCCATATCATGTCAGAGTTATCAGAAAAACCTTAGTATTAGTTTATTAAGATAACACTTTGCCTCTCTTCTGTTTTTCTTACTGCACATGTCTGGAACTCATCTGAAGCTTGTAGCTGAGAGCAGTTTGAGAGACTGAGGGGCTCTTACAGTAAGTACTATCTGGCTTTCCTTAATTTAGCACAGTCTCAAGATGTGGCCTTAATCATTTTATAAGAGTGTACCATAGCTCCCTTTATCCCTTATTTTATTTGACAGTTTGTAAATAACTGCTATACTCCCTTAATTTATGGGACAGCTTGTAAGTAAATTCTAGGTTCCCCTTCATAATCTTACTTGCTACTATTGTTACCTATACTAGCTGCTTGTAAACTAACTATAGTAACTAACTGGGTGGAGTTGTTAGGTGGATGAGAACCAGATACAATTTTAATGCAATTACCTAATTCAGAATGTTAGAGTGAAGAAAGGACTTTGAAACTTTAATTGGTATATAAATAAGAGATGAGCTACTTAGTGATTTTGTTGTTGTTTTTATTGGAGTATCACATAGAGGCCAATAGAAACATCTATTGTGGATGTAACTAGGCTGCAACATTTAACTAACACAGAGCTCAAGAGAACATGAATAGAGATTGTTATCAAGAAACAGAAGGAGAGGCAAAGAGAAATGACTAGTCATGTGGTGAGAGCCATGATGACAGGAGGGTGGTCCTTGAAATGTAACAAGAAAGGAGCAATTCTTCTAGGACACTGTGTGAACTCCTATGCTGACTCTTGGTAGGACATAGATGTTTCTGTTTCAGTCATTTTCAGCTCTTTCTTGGCAAGGGTACTGGAGTGGTTTGCCATTTCTTTCTCCATCTCATTTTACAGATGAGGAAACTAAGGGAAATAAGGTTAAGTGACTTGCCAGGGTCATACAGCTAGTAAGTGACTGAGGCAGGATTTGAACTCAGATTTTTCTGAGTCCAAGCCTGTCACTCTATCCACTATATCACAGACTTGTTGGCAGGCTTTTGTCCCTCCTAGCTGGGCTCCTGATTTTCCTAACTACAGAACTATTCTTCAGCTGTTAATTCCCTCAGCATGTGGAAGAGGCCTTCTCACCTTGAGACATCTATGTACCATGCCAGCCCCTTTTTCTCTTTGGTGAGTTCCTCTGGTGCCTCTATTTTGGGGAGGGTTACAGGTACTAAAACTTTATTTCCCTCTTCCCTGTGCTTTTTATTTTTTGGACTTCAAGAACATGCTCCCTGTGAGTATCTTTCCCACACCCTTTTCAGATTTCTTTTGAGTGTACATTTCCCACTTTGGAAATGTAAGCTTCTTGATGGCAGGGGTGATCTCTTTTTGACTTGTATTTATATCCCTAACAGAATTCCTTGCAAAAAGAAGTGCTTTAATAAATACTTTTATACCTGGCCTTGCATGGGTGAGTAATTATCTGAATTGGTAGAGGGAGCTCTTGAATATTTGCTTGCAATCAACAGGTATTATTTTAATCAGTTTACTGCACTATGTGGTACATTGGGTAGAGTTTAGAACTTGAAGACAACGAGATGATTTCAATTTCAACAACATATCCTTCCTATCTGTGTAAACCTGGATCATATCCTGTCAGTTTGTTTTCTAATCTGTAAAAATGGGGATTGTAGTATTTACCTCAACAGAATTATTAAGAGGATCAAATGAGGTAACATATGGAAAGTGTTTGGCAAACCTTTTGATGTTGTTGTTCAGTTGTTTCAATCATCTTGAATTTTTTGTGACCACATTTGGGGTTTTCTTGGCAAAAATACTACAGTGGTTGGCCATTTCCTACTGCAGCTCATTTTATAGTTGAGAGAATTTGAGGGAATTGAGGCATACAAAGTTAAGTGACTTGCCCAGAGTCACACAGTATCTGAGTTCAGATTTGAACTCAAGTTTTCCTGACTCCAGATCCAATGTTCTATCCACTGTGGTACCTATATGCCCTTGCAAAACTTAAAGTCCTACATAAATAAGGTATTATAATCATCCTTTTTATCATATTTATTAAGTACTGAGGGAGTCAGTGTTTTAAGTGCTGAGGCAGTAAAATTTTATCCCATACGGTACATTTAGCAATTCTTTCCAGATCTTGCTTAAAGCACTGAAACCATGGAACAAATAACAACTTGTAGTTTTATATAGATAGAAAATTATAGGATTAAATAAGTCTTTGATTTTTTCTATTTGTTGTCTTGTTAGCCTGGGTATGCATCTACATATTTAGATTAGACTTCTGGTATCAAAATACCTAAACCATTCCTTTATACATTGGCATCAGGTACCACTAAGACCTAATCAGAATCTTACATCTGATGCAGATGCATTGGCAAATGACCAAAAAAAAATGGGAGTGTAGAGAAGCCATTTCCTGGGTCAGCATTGCTTGTGATGTCTAGGGAATGCAGACATAGGAAAAGACTCTGGGGAAATCTTTTAATTCTTGTCATAGGAAAACAAATGATAGCCCAGGAGAGGCACAGTCTTTACAGAATTTATTGCCACATTGGTAATAGTGGAAAGAGTGAAGACTGGTTGTTGGTGGTGATAATAAATTTACCTAGTAAAACTGCTGCATCTTATATAATAGATATGTAGCAGACAACTTCCATAGTAGTTATTATGTAGTTGATATCTACAGACACCTTAAATTAAATATATATGGATCTATACTCCTCCTCCCCTGAAATTCCCCTCCTAAACTTCCCTATTACTGTCAAAGGTACCACCAGTCCCCAGACTGCATAATTCTCAGTTCTTCTCTTTCTAATATTTAGTTATATTTTTACATAAATAATATGCTTGAAAATATATTTCATATATATGTATGCATATATTTATTTGGAAGACAATGGGAAGAATTGAATATCAAGTCACCAGAACCGAACTCAAATCTATATTCTGCCACCTTTGGCAAATCACTTAATTTCTCTGGTCCTCAGGTTCCTTAGTTATAAAATGATAAGGCAGGTCTAAATGACCACTCACGTTTCCTCTAGTTCTAACTATGACATTCCATGAAATACCTCAGAAAATTTGACCATGTATGTTTAAAACCAAATGTATATTTATGCATGCTTTTCAGTACTTTGTTGTTTTAAGTTCTTCAATTCAATTTTATTAATTCTAATTTATTAAGTACCTCAGGTGAAGAGCTTGATAGTAGGGAAAGGTACAGGATTTAAGTCAGATATTACTGTGCTTTCATATAGCTTACAGCCTAATAAGAGCATGACAACATAAATAAATCCTATGTAAAAATGATGAAATCCTAATAAAGTTGCCCCCAGTCCCAAAACTCTAACTTTCTTATGGGCAACCCTGAACAATAGGCATGAACTCATTTAACCACATAATCTGGCTTTAACCATAGTATAGGCCCCCAGACTCAATATAGCCACTACCCCTAACTAGCCACTGCCCCCATATCTAAGTCACGTATTTGAATAGGTGTGTGTCCTTGCACTCAGCCGCAATCACATCATCCATTTTAGCCCAAGACAGGATCACAATACCTAACTATCCGTCTTGACCAGACAGAACCACAATAGGTAGCAGTCAGAAAGCAGCATGACCAGACTTTGTGACCATGAAACAGAGAAGGGATCTTTGCCCTAACAAACCCCTCCTACCTTTCTAATGATCATAATTTTTGTTGTGTAATCACACACTATTGTGTATTACTACACTATACATTTACCTGTGTTGTCTTACTGAATTACTGCTTCCTCTTGGAAGCTAGTCTGCTTTAGAGGGACATCAATCCTCAGTAAATGCCCATTCTTGGATTAGAGGTAGTCTGACTCTGAATTCTTTGAGATGTGCCCCCATAACATACCATGAAACTGCCAGAAACATAACTGCTATTATACTTATTTTATTTTTATGTATTATGTATATAGTGACTATATAGATACATAGTCGTATGACTTCCATATAAGTCTACTTTATTATTAATAATCTTTTTTAATAACTGTCATTATTGCTGTTATATCACATAATTAACATGATCAGCAATTCTTTTAATTAATGGGCCATCCCATTAAAGATCTTCTTCCAGGCTTTGCAGTCACTATTAAATAATTTCTTACAAAGGATTTCTTGACCCAAATGCCTGTGTGTGTGGGTAGCCACTTCATTAAGCTGATATTTTGAAATAGCACGACTCCTACAGGTCATAAATTCACTACAGATTTGTAGAATTCCAAAATGAACAAATCCTATACATGAGGACTGGACTACCATCTGCACCTGTTTTTATTATTTTGAATCCCTATTATACAACCTCAGTTTGCTTGGCATATAGACAGTCACTATTTAATTTTAACAATAATTGTAGTAGTCAAAGCCCTTTCTCCTCCACCCCTGAAATTTCTAGTTGGGCTTTCTCAGTGTTCAAAGTTTTCATGTAAGATTTATTAACATACGCATGAATAAAGACATTCAGAACTGAATCACTATGAGACTCAAGTTATAGACTTGGCCTTATCTTCAAGAATCAATCATATTTCCCTATGCTTATGTGCCTATTGCTTAGTTGACTAAGCCTTTTCCCTCCAAAAATAAGAAATACAACATTAAATAATATATATACATATATATTATGCTTTCAATCCTAATTATTTTATTATAAAATAAACAAACAAAAAGATGAAGCTATGAAGTGGTTTACTTGACCCTTTCTTTTTGCCTCCCATTTCAAAATGCTTTGATTTCTTCATGGCCGCTCATTAGCTACCATATAGCTGGGCTCTAAAAATTCAAATCTCAGTAAACCTTTGTGGTTTTACTCCTTTTTTCTTTTTTCAGAGATTTGACTTGATTTGATCACCATAGTCACTCTCCTAGTCATAGAACCTTTTGTCCTTAACATAGAGAGTCCTTACCCTCCTTTGGCTGTGTCAGTTTGTGAGACTGGTATTTGCCTTACTTTTGATAAGAAGTTCTGTGTGTTTTGGTGGCATTCATTGTCAGCGGCACCATTGTCAGCATGGAGAGAGCTATGTTTTTAATTTTTAAAAGAAAAGCTTTTAGCTCCAGTCAAATTCCTAGCTAACAATTCTTTGGTAACTTCACATTACACACTTCTATGGGTTTCAACGAAGATGAAAATAATAAATTTAAAGTCCTGTTGACATATGAGGTGACTACTAGCACTTTTTCAATCCCACACTAACAGAGGTATCTCAAAGCAAGGAGGTGCCAGGGAATATACCAATAAGAATAAAAAAGATTCAACTGGTGGCTGGAAACAATGCTTTATTAAGTGATTTTTACCTTTATTTTGCATCATGGACCCTTTCTTAGAATGTTTTTTAAATTTATAAAATACACATGATTTCAAAGAAAACCAAATGTGTGAAATAAATTTATTAAAATATTAGAAAAAATAAATTTATGGAACATAGGTTTAAAAACCACTGCTTTAGGCCAACTGACCTTTCATCACTCTCTTTCCTGTTATACTTCTCCTAATTCCCTCCAGATTTCCTCATTTACCGTCTCCTAACATGCATCAAATTCTTAAACCCTTTTGTCTTCATTAAGTTTTTTTTTTTTCCGTATACCTGGAGTACCCTTCCTACTGAAAAATCAAGAGATATTCAGAATTGGAAGCCACCTTAAAGGCTATCAAGTGCTCAAGTACCACCGTGTGTGTGTATATGTGTGTGTGTGTGTGTGTGTGTGTGTGTGTGTATGTGTGTGTGTGATCTTTCTGCCTCTGTGCTTGGACTATGCTATAACTGCAAAACTCTGGTTATCAATTCAAGCTTGATTTCCGGTTTCTTGACTTTATTTTGGGCACCTACATCCATTTTTCTTAGACTTTATGATTGCCTTACGTAGGTAAGGAGCCCAAGTTTATGTATTTAGAGCTTTAAGTTACCTCTGAGGTATGCAGTCCAACTCCCTTATTTCACAGATGAAGAAAATGAGGTCTATACACATTAAATGACTTGAACTCTAAGAATTAAAAATCTTGGACTCTAAAACTACATAAAACTATCAAAATTCAGAAATCCCTAAAATAAGAGAAATCTCCATCTGCAGATGTAAGTGTCTAAAAACTTTTGTACATAAAGCTGATAGAGTTAAAATATTGAATAAGTAGCAGAGGGTTTTATATACAGTAATAGAGATTATTGATATGGTACAATATGATAGGATATGATATATGATATAATATAATATGATATAATATGACATGACATAACATGACAACATAAACATAACATAACATAAAGTAACATAATGTAAGGTAATTTAATAAAGCCACTCATTTGGAAATTTCAAGCTTATCACTTCAAGTTGATATAGTTACAATTAAACTCTTTATCGTTTTTTTCATGGAGGGTGACTTGTTTAAATATCTGCAGTTATAACAGACAGGGTCACCTCTACTGTTACAGGATACAAGAGTTCATGTCTTTTGTCCTAGCCACCATTTTGTGATTTTACTTAGGGCATTAATTAGATCAACCTGATTCCTGGGAAAATTTTCCATTTTGAGTTTGAATGTAAAAACATCTCACACTCTCATAGAACCCAGAAAAGATAAGGAGAAAGGCTATATGGATGAAGGATACTTAGATAACATGGTATAAGATAACAGTCTGGAGGATGAAAAAGAAAACAAAGAACATTTTCCTCAGATACTGTAATTCATTTGAAAACATGAATTTTAATGACTATATTTTATTGTTTTACCTTTCTCAGAGTTGTAAGGATAAAGTAAAATGATATATAGGTTCTCTACCTATTTTCTCTCTTTCCACTTCAACTCCTGCCATATGCCTCCATTAGAAATCTCTCAAAAGCACTGTCTTGATTATAATATCATATTTCTATTCAATAACCTTCAATGGAACCCCATTGTCTAGGAAAAAAAATCACTCTTCCACTAAACATTCAAGGCCCTCCACAACTTGGCTCTCATTTACTTTTCTAGACTTAACTCTCACTAGTATTACATATAAATTCTGTGCTCTAGAAAAGATTCAACTGGCATCCTTGCCATTCCCTAGGGAAGTCCTTGTGCCTATATGATTTCACATCTTTGCTTATAAGCTAGAACGACACTTGGAATAATAGATAGTGTGCTGATTTTGCATTCAGAAAAACAAAAATTCAATTGCTGACTCTTACATTTCCTGGGTACACCACCATAGACAACTCATTTAAACGAGCATCAGCTTTGTTACCTCTAAAATGGTGATGATGATGCATCAGGTTTTATGGCTCCAAGTAGATAACACATATATCATTATTCAGATAAAAATATTATACAAGGATGAAATACTGTTAGAGATATCTACTCTTTTGTTAGGCAAATACTTATTGCAAGGTACTCTGCTAAGGGTTGGAGGGGGGGAGCACTGCTACAAACTCAAAAATAAAACATCCCCTGCTCTTCAGTCACTTGAATCCTCTTCTTATGTTACTGTTTCCTCTGTGCGGAGTGCTTGTCATGATGTCTCTGTCTTATCATGATTGTTCCTTCCCTTCTGTATACAACTCAAATACAATCTCCTCTGTGAAATTTTCCCTAATCATCCTCTGTAGAAATGAGTTCTATCTTTAAAGACTTGCAACGTTTCGTGGGGATTATTTGCATAGAATTTCTCATAAACTTCTCTATTTTATAGTTCATTATATTCATTTCTCATCTTTCTTACTAAATTGAAAGCTCTGAGGTCATGGGTTGCATCTTATAAACTCTTATAACACCCACAGTCCTTAGAGAAATATTTTGCAATAATATCAATGCCATACATATTTAGAAAAGTAATGAAACACATATGAAAATGTTTTAATAAATAAAGTAAACAATAATATAGTGCCTAGGTCTGGTTCTACTGCTAAACATTCCTTTAGAATTCAAATTTAATTTTATGTCATTTACTTAAGGGGGTGCCTGTTTTGATATTTGTCGAGAAAACCCCAAAATAGGATCACAAGGAATTAGACACAACTGAAAATGACTGAAGAGGTAAATGTTAACAAAGCACTTTTGCATAATGTAACCTAATCTCATACAGCATCCATGTGTTTTTGCCTCATTTTTGTGTCTTTATTCTTGATCCATTGCTTTGCCTACATATCTGCTGTCAGAAATCAATATTTCTGACTTTACTGCTTTCTGGTTTGCCTAGTTTCTGGTTGAATAGCTATGATCTGCATTCCACATGATTCTCTTGACTTGTACAAAGTCCCCCTTGGTTTTGACACAATTTTTCCTAAACTCATAACTTGTTTTTCCTGAATAGCTGGATGGATTTAGCATTTCAAAAACCTCTGGCTTTCTGACTCATGGCCTTGACATGATTCCCTGAGTTCAGATGTGATCCCTGAGTTCAGATTACTCACCTCTCTTTTGGTACTTGGCCTGATTCTTGACAATCAGTTTCTAGACATTCCTTAGTCAAGCCCACTATCATGCTTTGCCTTTCTCTTTAATACTTTTTCTTTGGTTAGTTCTCTGGATCCTCGTCCCCATGCTGTTTTGGCAATCCAACTTAATCTGAGGTACTGTTATTATGAAATGTAAGATAGAATTACAATGTAGACATTTCAAAGTTACAAACTGTTTAACTTTTTGCTGTGTTGATCTTTAAAATGAGCTTCCTTCAGCCACACTTAAAAAAAAGAAATTTAGTTTGTCCTTAAATACCTCACTGTCTCATATTTCTGGATAAGAACTAAAAGCATCAGCATTCCTCACCTAATTTTATCTTTCCATGCCAAATTACCCCTTCTACACATACTCTCAGAGCATTATTAAGAAATATGTTTGTGGCTACTAAATACCTTTTCTTTTAGATAGATGTTTTGACAAAAGGTGAGTTATTTTCAGTTCAAGTTGACTACTAAGATTTTATCTCAATATTTTAAACTGTTCTTTCATAAATGATTATACATTTTAGGAAGTTATAAATTCCTTTATCAGTAGCATGTCTTTCAATAATACATTCCTTCATTTACCTCTTTATTCATCTATTGGTTTATTCAATTTTTCATGACCTTAGTTTTCTCTTTTGTGTAAAGAGAGTTGGACTAGCTATTTTTCTGTTAAAAAAATTATGTGAATGCATGATTCTTTTAAACAATATATCTACTCTGCAAAAGATGTAGAAAGGACTATGAAAGAAATATAATACAGTCTTTCCCCTACATGAGCTCAAAATCTAGTTGAAGAGACAAGATACACATACATGAAAGAGATAAATAATGACCCAAGGTGGTTATTACTAATTGGTATGGGAGTAAGGAGAAGTGGGAGACAGTGTGGGTTTAGCTAGCTGTAGGTTCCTGCTCCCATACTTCTGAATCCTGGATTTATCTTGGGGAGGTAATCAAGAGAAGTTGTCTTTAACAATAGGTTTTTGCCTCGTTTCCATGGCAACCAAATAAAAATAATCACAAAACTATCCTTCAATCCTTAATGCAATTTAGTCAACAACATTTACTGAGCACCCACTGTGTGTGGAGCACTGTACTGGATGCTTATAGCAACAACAAATTTTGTTGTCAGAAGTAGAAATTGTGTGCAGAAAATGAACTTCTAAACAGAAGACATCACATTTTTCCCTTGGAAAATATTCTCTGAAATAAAACATTTGAAAAACATGCAGAATTATTTCCAAACTGAAGCCTCTTGAGGTTATTTTGAGCTACTAGTATATAAGTGAATCTTTTCAAACTTTTGGAAAGAAAGAAAAAAGAAAAGTATGGAAAAGTGGCTTAGAGGAAAAATGGGGCATATATATATATATATATATATATATATATATATATATATATATATTCTTTTTTTCCTATGAAACAGAATTCAATTTGGAGAGAAGGGTTAGGAAACATTCTACCTGTACTAGAAAGCTCCTGTGATCTCTTTCCTGAGAATAAGCTTGCTATTTCTTTCTAATTCAAACATTGTTTGTGTTTGTTTGTTTCTGTTGAGACACACACAGATTCCTTTCAATGGCCCCTGGGAAGATTGACCTGAACAGAAAGCTGTTTAGCATGATTAAGTAAAGCCAGGACATACAATTAAGTGATGGTAAGTGCTAAGACAATTGTGGTGATCTTTCTCAGAAAAGGCAAATTACTTATAAGCTAGCTGGCACATTATCCAAGTCAAGGCTCCAAATATCCCTTTTAGAGCTATTCACAGCTGTATGCTGCTAATCCAGCCACAGATTGCAGTGAACACCAGGTGTTTGCCATCAACCTTCTTATTTGGACATTTATTCTGTGTGTTCATAAGTGGGCTTATTTCTTCATCTCTTTAATTTACTCTCAAATAAAACTTTAGCTTTTTAGATGATTTTCTCTTGAAACTTAATTTTCTCTACTCCATCTGCATTACTTTTGTTTAATGAAATTTGTACTTTTTCAGCCATCTTATAATTGTTCAACTATTCCACTGTTATTGGTCTCCAAAACCGGACTGTTTCCAAGAAGTATGGGTAGTTGGTAGATAGTATGTGTAAGTCTATATTCACAAGTAATTGCAGCATTTTAGCTGTGAGCCAGAATCACCTCTAAGCATCCTCGCTCTTTTTGACTCCTCCTGACTTCTGGAATACAGTTCCACAATTCGTCTCAAGATTATAGTCAAATGCTCTCAAGAATCTCTTATTTATGCACAATATGAAGGTTAAACTTAGTTTGCTCAGGGAACATATTGATTTTCTTGGACTTCTCCAGACTCTCAAGGCATGACAGGTAACTCTCTAGAACAATAATGAAAACTCTCCAGTTCCCTCACAGACTCCTCAAGGAATTTTCTTTATAATATTTCTTCAAAACAGTTCTCTCAAGAAAGATGTTTTGATTATCCTCTTTCTCTGTTTTCTTACAGTTGCTCTCAATTTATCACTATTAACTTTCTCTAGAATGACAGCCAAACTGCTGCTTTCCTCACAGACTCTTCATAGTATGGCAGCTAAACTGCTGTCATTCAACATTCCAAAACCTCTTAAAGAGACAGTAACATCGTCTATGGTCTCTATGGGAGAGGCTTTTGAAGAGAGTGTTACACTAGCACCCTCTCCCCCTTCCAAAAAAAAAAGATACGTCAATAACAAAGTGCTTATATGGCCCTCCATCTTTTCTTTTGGAGGGATCCAAGCAATAAAAAAATGGGCATTATTGCCACATTGAAACCACACTTATATTTCCTCACATTTTTCTCTTTTTTTGCTTCTTCCTAACTTTTGGAAGTACCCATCCTTCAGGTGCATTGATTCCCAGACTCATACACTAGGCTCAAGTTAGTGTCTAAACTTTAGTGGAGGATGGGAATTTTGAAGCATAATCTGATGCTTTTAAAGCAAATTATATGGAAAGTTTCATAATGGTTACTTTTATATAATCTTAAAGCACTATCTTATTTGCCAAAGAATAACTAGTTCTATTTCTTACTTAGCAGTATTTGCCAATCAAAAAATCATCCAGTCACTGCAAAATACTCCTTTCTAAATAGTAATAACTGATATTATATAGAACCTTCAAATTTTCTAATTTGTACCCCACAATAACACTGTTACATGGTTATGAATAATGGGTCTCTCTTTTTATTGATATAGGGAACTATTTTCTATGGAAATTCTCTCAGCCAAAGCAGATTTGACCTCAACCAGAAGTCTTAACAGAACTTCCTAGGTCACCATGGGGTAAAATGACTTGTCCAGGATCCTACAGCAAGCATGTATCAGAGACCAACACTGAACCAGGTCTTCCTGACTGATGTTGGCCCTCTGTCATTTCAATGCAATAGTACCTCACAAAGTTGGTACAGTGCACAATAATCAGTCCCATTTTACAGATGAGAGAAAAAAAGAATGTGTTCAAAAGACTTGCTTATGCTATCACATTTTGGATTTGAACCCAGGTCTTTATGATTCAGGTTTGGCTGCCTATCATTGATAGAAATACAATTTCTACTTAATTTATCTTCCAACTTTGAAGCTATGGAAAATAAACTTAGTTTATTCAATTTACACACTCTGGTTTAAGATAATTTTCCATCGTCCACAAGAGGAATAGATTATAGGATCTACCCATTTTCTTCATTCTGTTCAATCTCCTAATAACTAGATTATTTCTAATTTAGTACCTTTCAATTTATGCTTGAAGCTACGATTTAGTTCAATTAACATTTTAAAAATACTTATTATGTTCCAGGTCCTGAGGATCCCCAAGCTCTGGGAATACAAACCAAAACATGAAGATAGTCCTATGCTTCAGTATCTTATGATATAATAGAGAAAGACAATGAATAAAAGGAAACTGAAAAATGAGGAAGCCAGAAGATAATTGGAGTTGAAATCCAGAGCATCTGATAGAAACTAATGTAACCTAAAACGTTTTTAGCTCCCTGTACAGGAGAAAGGAGTATATTACTCTTTCCTTGAGCCCTGCAATTAAAGTGGACAAAAAACTGAGGGAATGAGAAGGTTCTGAGTATCAAAAGTTGAGTCACTCTACATGGTTATGAGATTTCATGTGATCAGCTTATCTGGGGAAGGGATAATATTCCCGGAGTCCAAACTAAGCAGAGCTACTGATGGAAAGCAGAGAGTTGCTTGGAAAGTTCATATATCAAAGAAACAACATGGACAACTCTATCAGAACTCATACCCTGATCTCATTCTCTTCTTCATTGATGAGAGTTGACAGTATAGAACCTATCTACATCTCTGCACTGGGTAGATGGCTGCCAATGCTAAATCTCATCCTATCTCATGACACTTGCTCATCATTATGAAGTAACATCATTAAAGTGGGCCCACCCCAGTGGTCAACAACATCTAACTTTCTGAAAGCCTAGGGGTTTAGCCTATTTCTCACTGTGCCCACCTCCAGATTTCAGATAAGGCCTTTTTTACATGCCATTTATTTCCAGTACACATTAAGTGCCTGCAATGTTCAAAGCATTGAAATGAAATATAATTGTATAAATTATTATCATCACTATCATTGTTAATGTTATTGCCATGTCACAGAGAACAGGCAAAGATTAAATTTGATACATTCTTCACTTTTGAAAACTGTGAAGTTGCACTGAGATAGGTTTATGAGGGAACAGGAAGCACATCCTGGGGAACTTGAGTTTCCTCTGCTGCTGAAGAACTGACTAATTGTGGTGTGCTGGGGAAACTAGGGGAAGATGGGGAGAAAGCCTGCCCTAGGGAGAGGTCACAGCAGATAAAGATATCTTTCAGAGTAGGAATACTGTTTTGATGATTATTTAGAAGCACTGTTCTAGGCTCTGGGGGAACAACAAAATTTAGGTAAGGCATGGTCCTTACCTCTGCTGAGATTGTCATCTTACACATGACATTAGGAGAAATTTGGCAATGACCCTCCTTATTTGTCAAAATCAGGATAATATAAAGGGGCTATAGATTTAATGAAACGGGGCATGTGAAACCAAAATTTTGTTTTTCTGAGAAATTTATACTAATTACGATGTTTTTGCAAAATGCTAACCATTTATTTCCATTTACCATGTAGAACAGTAACAATTATGCATATCATTAGATATGGTTCAGTAGAATTTTAATACAAGTTCATTTAATTACCAAACCCCCCCCCCC
>JAQQSW010005522.1:0-14167 GCA_028646575.1 Pseudocheirus occidentalis | reverse complement strand
CTCTCATCCCCATGCCCCTACTCTCCTGTGTGGCATGATGCCCAGTTTAGAGTTTATGCCATTACTTCCCTAAGCCAAATTCGCTGAGAGTAATTGAAAGTAAAGTTGTAACAGTTATCCCTTGCCTCTTCTATATTATTGATTAGCCCCATTTTGTCTCTCCCTATCTCCTCTCATTCTAGTCCCCTCCCACCTCAGAATTTCTCCTTTTAAAGTATCATCCCTTCATATTCAATTCATCCTGTACCCTCTATATACACATATACACACATACTCAGATATGTATTCATACGCATATATAGCCTCCTATATAGACATATGTGTAAGTATACATGCATACACACATACATACATACATACATATATATATACATACACTATATATATATATACATACACTAAGTCTAAAGAAAAGAACCTAGAATACAACTAGGACCAATTATATTTTCCAGTAGATCACATGAGGAAGACACTAAGACAACATACCAGTGTGGGAGAAGGCCAGGACACCTCTTTGAGGCTCCAACCCCAGAAAAATTACAACAAAAGGGGAAAGAATTCAAAAGTGAATAATAATAGAATAGATGAGGAATAGATTAAAACTAGCAAAGATCTTCGGAGGAAAAAAGGAAGTAATTAAAAGCACTTGGGTCTAAGTTGATAAAGTAAAAAAAAAATATTAATTCCAATATCCGTAAAAATGACTCTAAAATTTTTTAAAGCTAAAAAACCCACAAAGTGAAATACAGAAACAAACTTCCCACATTAAGACATATGTCAGGCCAACAGGAACTGTCTATTGCAGCATGCTGGGAGCCAAGCACAGTCCCACAGGAGCCACACAGTTCCAGCCCCAGGGAGGCCCTGACCAGCAGTAGCCAGAGTAGACTTCAGGAGAGTGAATAACCATCAGTTGCATTGGGTTCCAGATCTCTCAGACCATAAATACCAAAGACAAAAGTAAAAGGTAAGCATGGAACTTTGTTGGAAGAGTGGAAATGGAAGAACATGGACTGGCTGTTGCCCACAGAGCCAGAAGTGGTGGAGGTATGGCAGCTGTACCACATGGCTGCCTCAGGAGCTCCTGGCCTGCAAATTTTTGAGGGTCCAAGGGGCCATTCAAAGAATAATCACTTTTGCTCTAAATTGCTTGGATCTGGATCACAGTCTTTCATGGTGGTCCTGGGGTGTGTGACCATTGAGCCAGAGCTTGTGGGGCCTATATGGACAGTGCCCTCCTAATAGCTCAAGCATCTGAGAAAATCCCAGCAATTTGGGATAAAGCAATATCCATTCTGGAGACAGAGATCTGCAATGGCAAAGAGCTCAAGGATCAAGTAATTGGCTAGCAATATGAACAAGCACAGGAAGAACAAACAGATGATACAATCTCTTTTTGGAGACCAAAAAGGATCAAAGCATGGAGTGGGAGGAAGACAACAAAGTCAGAACTTCTGCATCAGAAGCCTCCAAGAAAAATATGAATTGGTTATAGGCCATGGAGGAGTTCAAGAAGGATTTTGAAAATCAAGTAAGAGAAGTGGAGGAAGAATTGGGAAGAGAAATGAGAATGATGCAGGAAAATCATGAAAAGTGAATCAACAGGCTGCTAAAGGAGACCCAAAAATACACTGAAGAAAATAACACCTTAAAAATAGACTAAGTGAAATTGAAAAAGAGTCCCATAAAGCCAATGAGGAGAGGAATGCCTTAAAAAACCAAATTTATCAGATGGAAAAAGAATTTTAAAAACTCAAGAGAATAAGTCATTCAAAATTAGACTGAAGCAATTAATTGGAAGCTAATGAAATTATGAGAAATCAAGATACTCTAAAACAGATCCAAAGAAATGAAAAAAAAATTGAAGGCAATGTGAAATATCTCATTGGAAAAACCACTGACCTAGAAAATAGATCTGGGAGAAATAATTTAAAAATTATTAGACTACCTGAAAGCAATGATTAAAAAAAGAACCTACACGCCATCTTTCAAGAAATTATCAAGGAAAATTGCCCTGATATTCTAGAACCAGAGGGCAAAATAGAAATTGAAAGAATTCACTGATTGCTTCTCGAAAAACATATCAAAAAGAAAACTCCTAGGAATATAATAGCCAAATTCCAGAGTTCCCAGGTCAAGGAGAAAATATTATAAGTAGTCAGGAAGAAACAATTTGAGTACTGTGGAAATACATTCAGGATAACACAAGACCTACCAGCTTCTACCTTAAGGGATCAAAGGATTTGTAATATAATATAATAGAGGTCAAAGGACCTAGGACTAAAACCAAGAATCACCTGCCCAGCAAAACTGAGTATAATGCTTCAGGGGAAAGAACGGACATTAAATGAAATTGAGGATTTTCAAGCTTTCTTGCTGAAAAAAAACAGGGCTGAACAGAAAATTTGTTTTTCAAATACAAGAATCAAGAGATGCATGAAAAAGCAAACAGAAAAAAAGAAATCATAAGGAACTTATTAAACCTGAAGTATTTATATTCCTACATGGAAAAATGATAATCACAACTCATAAGACTTTTCTCAGTATGAGGATAGTTGAAGGGAATATATATGTATATATGTATGCTTACATATATATATGTATGTATAGGAGGGTGTATATGTATATAAATATAAATATATGTATGTAAAATATATATATACATATGAATATATGTACGTAAAATATAAATAAATATAAATATATAATATAATATATAAATATGTATATATATATGAGTGTGGCCATATGTATGTTCATGTACACATAGATAGAGGTCACAAGATGAGTTGAATATGAAGGGCTGATATCTAAAAATAAAATTAAGAGGTGAGAGAGGAATATATTAGGAGAAGGAGAAAGGGGGAGATAATCAGGGTAAATTATCTCATATAAAAGAGATGAGAGAAAACTGTTACAATGGAGGGGAAGAGAGGAAGGTGAAAGGAAATGTGACAACCTTACTCTCATTGAATTTGGCTTAAGGAGGGAATAACATACACACTGAATTGGGTATCTTACCTTACAGGAACATAGGGGATAGGGGATAAGAGAGGGGGAGGACAGAAGGGAGGGATGATTGGGGGAGAGGGTATTTAGAAGCAAAAATTCTTTAAATGGGATAGGGTCAAAGGAGAAAATAGAATAAGACAGGGGTGGGACAGGATGGAGGGAAATATAATTAGTCTTTCACAATATAACAACTATGGAAAAGATTTGGGTAACTACACATGTACAACCTATATTGAATTGATTATCTTCCCATTGGGGATGGGTGAGGAGGGAATACGGGAAAAATCTGGGGCTTCAAGTTTTAAAAACAAATGTTTACAAAGAAAATTGTCGTTTTTGTTGTTGTTGTTTTTAACATGCACCTGGGTTATAACATGCAACAGGTACTGGGGTATAGAAATCCATCTTGCCATACTAGAAAGATAAAAGGGAGGGTGATATGGGAGGATATAAGAGAGAACAGATTGGGGGAAAGGGTATTTCAGCAGGCTTGCTATTTTGGAGTGGGGATAGGGGAATGATGAGGAAAAATTGTAAATCAAAATTTTGTGGAAATGAATGTTGAAAATTAAAAATAAATTATTAAAAATACTTGTGAAAGTACAATTTAAAGTCTGTCAGCAGAAATTATTGGAAAAATAGAAAAAATTGAGGAGAAACTATAGAGATGTTTAAAGACAATCTGTAGGGAGAGAAATAAAAACAAATAGAATTAAAATAAAATATGACCTCCCTACAAGAAATGACTGTCTACTGGCTAAACACAACATATAAACTATTCATTCTTGCATGTAAGGTTCCCCAAAAGATCTCTTTCTTGATCCCCCCTTAATTACAATTAGTTCACTCTGCTGATTATCTATAATTATGTATGTATATATTGTTGCGTAGAACTTATCTGTTCATAGTTGTTTTGTTATATTTCCCATTATACATGTCTATTCTCATGAACTCCTTAGGAGCTGGGACTATCTTACTTTGGTCTTACTGAATAACTAGTGTGTGTATGTGTGTGTGTGTGTGTGTGTGTGTGTATTTTTCCCTGTTTACCTTTTTATGTCTCTCTTGAGTCTTATTTGAAGATTGAATTTTCTATTGAATTCTGATCTTTTCATAAGGAAGGCCTGAAAGTCTCCTATTTCATTGAATGTCCATCTCCTCCCCTGAAAGATTACAGTCAGTTGACTTGGGTAGTTGATGCTTGGTTGTAGTCTAAGCTCCTTTATCTTATGATATGTCATATTCCAAATTCCACCAATTTTTTAATGTAGGAGCTTCAAGGTGCTTTGTGATCCTGTCTGTAAGTTCTGTGATATTTGAATTTTTTTCTTTCTGACTGCTTGCAATATTTTCTCCTTAACCTGGTAATTCTGAAATTTGGCTAAAACAATCCTTGGCCTTTTTAATTTGAGATATCTTTTAGGAGGTGATTGGTGGATTCTTTCAATCACTATTTTACCCTCAGGTTCTTGGAATTCAAGGCAGTTTTCTTTGATAAATTCTTGAAAGATACTGTCCAGGCTCTTTGTTTGATTGTGACTTTCAGGTAATGCAATGATTCTTAAATTCTCTTTCCTGGATCTTTTTCCAGGTCAGGTGTATTTCCAATGAGATATTTTACATTTTCATTCCTTTTTTCCAATTCTTTTGATTTTATTTTATTCTTGATGCCTCCTAAAGTAATTAGGTTCTACTTGTCCAATTCCAGTTTTTAACTGTTTTCTTCAGTTAATTTTTGTTCTTCCTTTTCCATTTGGCCAATTATTACATTTTAGGATTTATTTTATTCAGTTAGATCTTGTGCCTCTTTATTCATTTGTCTAATTGCACTTTTTAAATAGTTCTCTTCAGTGACTTTTTTTTCATTTTGCCAATTGAATTTTTAAAATAATTGGTCATTTTTTCTACCTCTCTAATTGGCTTTTAAAATCCTTTCTACTTCTTTTATTTGATTTTTAAAATTATTTTCCCTCTTATAAGAAGGAATTTTGTGCTTGAGACTAATCTGTATTCCCCTTTGCAGTTTTCCATGTAGACATTTTGACACTGTTGTTTTCTGAGTTTGTGTTTTGATCATCTCTGTCACCATAGTAGCTTCCTATGGTCAGGGGTTTGTCTTTTACTCTTTTTCAGCCTATTTCATGACTTTTAAAATTGAGTTCTGTTCTTGACCTACAGGTGCCCTCTCTCAAACTTTTGCGTTCTGGATCAGTGACCTGGTCTCTGAATTTTCATGTGGCTGCCCCAGATGCTCAAATAATGAAGAGTAAAATGAGAAGAACCAAGACAATGTTATACGTAGAAACAACAATATTGTTTAAGAATAACTTCAAGTGAGTAAGCATTCTGATGATTATAAATATTCAAATTAACTATAAATTGTTTCAACATGCTGCTCCAAGAGTTATTACTTTCCCCTTCTATCATTTTAGTCAATCTAGTAGGTATAAAATGATATCACAAAGTTATTCTGGAGAATCTTCATAATAAATGTCATCAGAATAATATATTATTTGGAAAGGAAGTGTGATAGTAATAAATTAGTCATAAGTCCTGTTGCCCTATTGATATGTATGGAGTATTGAGAGACTGAGAGAAATATTCACAGCATATCTTGAAGTGGCCAGAAACTAGTTAAGTAGAAACTTCATGGACTTAAGAATGAAGTAGCCAGGAAATAGTTAAGTGATACTTTGTGAAATTAGAAATCAGCAAGTTAGAAGACAATGAATCTGCATATGGGTCAGCCTGGGCTATGGGAAACAATCTAGGTCTTCAATTTTCTTCTTTTATGTGCCCAGGTCAGCATGCCCTGTCCCCCTCTCTGCTTACCCTACAATCCTCTACTTGCAGATGTTATCACAGACCCTCGATACCTATTTTTCATTCTTCTTCATGTTCTGTCATTATGCCCCGTAATCACAAACTCCCTTGCCTCAGAAACTTGCTTGCACCTCCAAACAATGGGACTATATGGTATAAAAGATTCTGTACTTCTGGATTATGGGGCTGCTCTCTATTTCCTTCTAACTGGCCTCTGAGAGACAGACCAGCTGCTAAGTCAATTACTATTAAATCTCCTTAAAACTTTTAATCGGACTCTGTGGTTGCTTTGTTAAAACTTGCAGTTTCAATTGACCGTTACAATCTGATAGGCCACTTGCGTGGACTTTATGAAATCACATTAACAAAGATTATACTGAATGAAAAAGTCCTAAATGAGTTGCTATCTGCACCATGGGAGAGAATATCTATTTCAGTGATACTACAGAAGCACTGTTATATCAAAGACAAAATAAAAAGTCATTATCTCTCTCAACCTGTGATTCTCTTCTAATATCATACACAATGGAGTACATTTTTATATCAATTATAAAAATTACCTACAGTTGTCTTCCTTAAAAATAAGCCCATAACAATAAATAGAGGTCATTATAAATGACATTGAAAGATAATAAAGTGAAGTAAAATCTTTTTGCTATTTCTTTTTCAGTGTCAGCTTGACCAGAGTGACTAATTTTGGATGTTTGATTTGTGTAGAAAATGATTCAAATGAAAAACAGAGAGAGAATAAAGTACCAATTAAAACATTTCTTTCTTATCTGTCTCTTAAAAAATTTTGTTACTATATCTTGGTTTCACATCATTTGTATTTCCCTATACCTCTTTTTTCTCACCCAATCCCAAAAGGAATATCTTCTAATAAAGAGTGAAATGATAAGGACATTTTGACCAAACCTATCCAACACTTCAGCCAAGTACAAAAGAACACATGACATTCTGTGTCTATAGCCCTCAACATCCAAAAATTAGGCTGAGAGATACATTCTAATATCTATTTTATGAGATAAAGCGTGGTAATGACAATCTCAGGTTAAAATTTTTGTTGATGTTTCCCTGTGCATTGTTTTACTCATGGTTCTTGTTTTCCTGTTTCTGATCTCCTTTGATCCCTAAATATAGTTACAGATTACTATACTTTCATTTTTCTTTTGTTATGTTATATTATTGTTAAATATTTTTACATTGTAATCAATTTAATTTTAAAATTTTGGAATAGTTTAAGAACATAATTTCAGGTTATGTGTGTGTCCTGTGCACTCAGATATCTTTCCCAAAAGGAGGGGAATAGGATCAGAAATTATTTATGTGGCCAATGGAGAAATATGTTTTGCATGATTTCACATGTGTAACTAGTATCTTATTTCTTGTCTTCTCAATGGATGGAGGAGGAGGTTGAAGAGAGAGGGAATTGGGGGGGGGAAACTTAAAAAGAGATGCACATGTATGTGTATGTGTGTATGTGTATATATGTACACGCACATGTACACACACGTTATGTGTAATTATTTAGAATTTTTTATTTGTGAAATAGACCAAAAAAAGAAAACATTTACATTTGGAACTGTGACAAAAATCAGCTTTAGGAGAAACCTAGCTGCTCTGATAAAATGCTTGAGGAAAGATGAAGTCTGTTCTGATGGTCATAGACAAAAATTTTCCTCATATAAACATGTACTGAGAGTATGTGTTTGAAAGAAAAGAACAGAGTAAGGTAACAAGGATTGTCTTTGCAACATGATCTATAAATTCATTTATGTAAGACTATTTTCAAAATTTTCAAGACTATAACTTAGAAATCATATGTCAGATAAATGTTTAGATACTATAAGATGATTTCATGACTGTTGGGGTTATATCTGATAGAAAGGTAAACTTTTTGAGTTTCACACCCAAAAGTAGAAATGACTCACTATTCACAAGAAGGTTCCTATTTTGGGTGTTCAAGTCAAGAGAAAAATCATCAAATGAATGAATGAAGAGAATTGGAGAAACTTCACAAAGGAGAATTGAAAGATCTGGAAGTAGAAAATATAGTGTGAGAAAAACCACTTGTAGAAGACATAATAAAAATCAGGTTGAGGGAGCTTAGAAAAATGGAGAGGTGGTCTTTTCCTTTGAGGAGAGGACCTGTTTGATGGGACTAGAGTTCTGTATGTACTGGAATCTAATTGGAATGCTGAGGAAGGCAGAATTATCTATGTAAAGAGCTGTCTAGGTGTATTACCTCTTATGCCATGTATAGACTGAGAGGGGACAACTTCTTAGGGCATCTGAACAATTTGAGTTGCCTCTGAAGCTTAAGATGGTGGTGGCAGGTGGGGGAAGGGAAGAATGATAAAGATAGGATTTCTAGCTTTTTTTTTTCAGTGAGCTGGACTTGTTTTTTTTCCAAAAGAGTGTAACACTTTCTTAATGCCTTTCTAAGAGTGGTTGTCTGCTAAAATAAGTTGATACAGCTTCAACAGCCGAAGAGTAGCAGAGCAGTAATTTTATGTATCACGAAAACATAAATTAAGCAGGGAGGAGAGAAGCAATTTTGTCCACATTTGATTTGAGAAGTCTGAGGTACCCTAGTGCAATGGCAAGCAAAGGAGTACTTAGCACCTTGTTTCAGCTACTTAAATCTTTAGCACTTTCTTTGAATTCAGATGTCTTTGAGTCTTGCCCTGATTGTTTCAAGTCCTTTTTGAGAAACAGAACTTGTGAACTCCACAGTGGGAGGAACTTGATAATGTAACAGGGAGGAGCTAATGACCATACATAAGAGAAGCCCAAGCTAGGAAAGGGTAGAATTGAGAAGGAGAAATTGTGGTGGCCAGACACTCTGTCTGTGTTGATTTTTGTTTATTACACTTTGTACAGAAGCCCTAGGACTTTACTGGAAGCCCTGAAAGGGGATTTTCTTGTCTGTTTACAGAAATCCTGGAGGAGGGATTCAGAGGTACTGGGATCTTACTGATGATTTGTGTTGACCCCTTAGATTTTGTGGGTGTGGGTTGATTTCACAGGCAGATAGTGAATTGATGATGGTGCTAGCAATGTGTATAAATGTTGTTTTGACTCTGTTAAGCTTTGTTTTCCCAGGAACAGAAACTCTGAAGGTCTTGAAGTGTACTGGATACCATGAGATTCAAAACGGAATGGGAACTGTATGAGGAACTAGACAAGGAGATGGATGAGGAGCTGAGAGCTGCCTACCTTTGAATCCAGGTCACAGTTGGGTAAATTCAGGCAAAAGCTGGGACCATGGAAGAATAACGATGGTTCCTAAGAGTCAGACTCAAGTCAAGATGAAAAGACCTTTTTTGGGTACTTAATGATGACTGAGAAGAACATGATTTACTGTGACCTAGGGGTGGAGAACTTTGACCTTTGTACTTTGTGTCCCTTAAAGAAGTTTGCTCCTTAAGGATGATTGTGTTAAGGACTTACTGAATGATTATACTGTGTGTCCCTTAAAGAGGTTTTCTCCTTAAGGATGATTGAGTTAAGGGCTTACTGAATGAGATCTTTTAAATTTTAAAACTATGTGACCATTTTGGTGAAAACTATGTGGTCATTTTAGTGATAAGTTGTTATTCTATAACGGGGTAAATATTATACTTTGATTTCTGTGAATGTTTTGCTTGAATTGTGGCTGAAAAATTGCGAGTTCACTATGGTATGTGATCAGAACCTTAAAGCTGTTTAAAGCAGAAGTCGCCTGGAAAGCTGTTCATGCTTGGTTTTACACTTAATGATCATCTTGATTTCCAGAGTCATTAATTTTTAAACCACCCATGTGGCTGATTTCTAATTTTATGTGTGGGTCCACTTCCTATTTTCTTGTTTTAACTTGATTCTTTGCTACAAATATTGCATACATTTGAGGGAGAGTGTGATCCAGGGTTGTGGGTGGCCTATGACATTTTTATCATTCCAACATTTTTCCTTTTGTTGAGTAAATATTGAGTACTGAATAAATATGATTATTCTTCCCTTTACCTTTTCCTTTAGTAAAGACTCCATATTTAAGGTTCAATATTCTACCAGCTTTTAAATTTCTTTGGATCTTTCCATTACACCTTTTTTCTACTGGAAATTCATCACTGAAGAATCTTGTTTTCTTGTAAGATTGCATCTTCCTGCTATTCAGATTTCATTAGTACCTTGTGCTCCAGATTGGACCCTTTGACAGAAGGACAGGGCCATATGGTTCAGGGCCTCCATTTAATATAGGGGATTAACATAGTCTTCCATACTGCTATTGAACTTCATCATTTTCTGCAGCAGATACCTTCTCTCTACTCTAGCTTTTTAGCTTCCTTTTGTGTGTTGTTTTCTCCATTAGACTGTTTGCTTCTTGAGAGCAAGCACTGTCTTTATTTATGTGTATATTTCCAATGCATGGCACATAGTAGGCAATTAATAAATATTTATCAACTGACTCAATAGTGTAATGTCTGATTTAATTTAGGAAAGAAGTACACAAGAGGGCTCGGGAAGGAGAGTACCAAGGAAAAATCTCTTTTGTTTATACCAGGATTTGGACCCAACATAAAATTTATAGGATCCAGGAAATTTGAGTAATAGACACATAATCATAGCCACTTTTTTCCATTCCACGTCACCTCCCCCCACTAAGAAAAACCTTTGGTCCTGTCATTTTCAATTAAATTTTAAAATAAATAAGCCAGTTTATAAGAGAAAAGGAGGTATTATGCCAGATTGGGTAGCATGTCAATGACATATATACATGCATGTGTATATATACAAACACAAGCAGATGTACACAATATTTTTCCTGGTATTAGGAGCTCCCAGTGAAACACCCTCTAGAAATATAAACTGACAGCTGTTAAGAATCTTAACTTGCACAGTCTGTCGAGGTTAGATGAACTGTCCCCAAGTAATAGAATCAGTTTCAGAGGTGGGACTCAAATTTTAACAAATGTAATTTGAGCAACTTTAAAGTAGGATTATGGTGATTATAATCATCTTCAATAATCTATTGTTGTTGTTTCTCCATTTTTACTGAAGAGGTGATATTTTGACTTGTGAGTGAATTGGGTTTAAGTGAACTTCAATCTCTCCTCCAGAGTCATTGGAATTAAATGGCAAGACATAAGTCAAAACAACTGGCAATGGCCACCAGTAGGATATTAAGGTTGGCATAATGTTATCTTCACTATAAAATTGCAGTATTCTCGTTGAAATGTGGGTGCTTTTAGAATGGCAAAATGACTATGAGATATTTTAAAGGGTCGTTAGTTTTATAGATGAATCTGTCACCAGCTTCAAAGGACTTCAAATACAAGAAATCTCAAACACCTTCAGTCAATAATAGTATTTGCTATAATTTTTAAAAAAGAGAAAAAATAAATTTATGTGATAACTTTATTATATATTTAAAAGGAATTGCAATTTGTACATAATAGATTTGCAGTTTCATGTGCAATTATCTTTTAAAAAATTATATTGTTATAGAAATGCTATTTATTACACAAATTAAAAATAAACTAAGGAAAAATAACAATAATAGAATTTGTGGCACAGAGAAGTTAGAACAGAAAATGAAGAGTCACTAGAAGAAAATGGAAAAAGAAGTGGTGGGAAACAATAGAGATGGACAGATAGAGAGAGAGAGAGAGATGGATAGATAGATAGATGGATGGATAAACAGATAAATAGATTATATAGAATTGTGTGGGAGACTAATCTATAAAACTAATAACATTTTAAACATCTCATGGTCATATATACTCATATTGATCTATATCTATATTACGATATCTAAAATTAAGTCTATGATTTATCTATCACCTGTCTCTCTCTCTCTCTCTCTTTATATATATATATATGTGTGTGTATGTGTGTGTGTACACACGTATGCATACATATACATATATACACATACACACATGCATTCATACATCATACATACACACAACTATATAGATATATCAAGCAATTCCCAACATCACCATCCTTTATTTACAGGTCAGGTTCAGATCTTGACTTTGTCACTTGATGACAGTTACCTTTGGAAGGAAAGGGAAACAAAATACTTCTTTCTTTGTGAAATCCATTTCCTGGGAACATGAAAGAATTTTGAACCATGGGGAGATATCGTTCATATTTGTCTTTCCTACTGTTGTTCTTCAGTGTTGTAGAAATGATCTCACCATGGGTTTTTCCATTAAATCTATTCTTTTTTTCCTCCATTAAACTCAAAGGGATTATAAACACTTGTCTTTGATCAGTGCCTGAGTAATCATAAGTTGTTCTCATTTTCTGTTCTTTTGAAATTGTTATCAATGAACATACTCTCTCTACCCACCATGTATGTGAAAATCTCTCTTTTTCTATTACTATATAATCATTAAAAACTCTGAACCTTTCATTTGTCTGTTGTCTGAAAACTGAGTCTATGTAATAACTCTTTTAATAAATGTTGAACAATCTGTCCTGTCAGTCATTAAGTAGTCTTTTTTCTGCAATAATGTAGCCTTTCTTCTTCCATCTCTACATTAAAAATTATTTAAATTTAAAGAATGACACACCCATTTCCCAAGTGCTAGACTGAAAAATAATTGCACTGTTATTTTATGTGAAAATAGTTATTCATCAATCAATATTTAATGAAAAATTCATTGAGATACTACTATATGCCAGGAATTGTGCTAGGTCATAAAGATTTAAAAACAAAAATGAAACAGCATCTGCCCCAAAGGGCTTATGCACCATTAGAGAAAACCACATGTACACAGATGAGTCAATATGAAATACACAACAAAGTAGTAGAGAGAGGGTTGAATAGGGAAAAAGAATAGAAGCTATAGTGGGCATGCTGGTCAAGACAGACCTCATGTGGGGGCTTAGCCTAGACTGTGGAGTAAAAGCAGGGTCTCACTCGAGATCTCTCACAGACCCCTTCAAATACCTCTAGAAAGTAAATCTGAGCAAATTTTAGAGTAGTGGAATCCACAAAGAGAGAGAGTGTAGCAGATTTCCAGTCCAAGACAATCTGAAGTGTCAACAGGAAAGGTCTGTTGCCCTGAACAGGTGCACAATATACCATGTGGAATATACCAGCATAGACCAAACTATAAGAAGGCTGGAGCAGACCCCAGGGGACTAAATCTCTGGCAGTCAAGGCAATTCCCAGACCTCTTAGTGCAGGAGGGATGTCTACTGGAACTGGGTGAGAGAGAGGCACATTCTTGTGCAGAATCTGTGGCAGTGGAAGCAGCAGCTTCTGGGGCTATCAACCTGCAGACTGAATGTTTGAAAGTCACCTATATAAAATTCTTACAGCCAAGATGGTAGAGTAAGCAGTAAGTTGCTCTCACTCTCCCTTACAGACTTCAAAAAACACAGAGAATATTGCCTCAAGAAAAATCCTGGAAAAGTGGAGCCAGAAGAAGAGGGAACAGCAGTCTTTTAGCTTTGGAGATTATGGGGATTAACAGGAAAGGTACTTCTTGCTGTGGCTGAAGGGGCCCAACATAGAACAGGAAGTGTCCTGGCAAGACTGTGGAAAGCGCCACCTAACCAAACCATTAGGAGAACCTGAGTCCAATGGTGGTGGAGCAGGCAAGTGCCAATGCCAGATACACACCAGCCACCAACCTCAGCTACAGTACAGCACCAGGTAAACTACCACACCACTATAAGATCCAGCTGCCTGCACCTGTGGTCCCAGAACAAAAAATCAGTAACAAGACTCCTAGGCTACAGCAAAGAAGTCTAGGACAGTATCCCATGGGCCCAAGAAGCAGAGATCAAATTTGAAAGCGAGGAAAAAGGGCAAACAACACAAACAAAAAGAATAAAAGAAAAACAATGACCATAGAGAAATATCTTAGTTCCAATGGAGATCAAAACACAAATCCAGGAGAGAACAACACAATCAATATACCCACAACCAAAATCTCAAAGTGGAATATAAAGTTGTGTCAAGCCCAAAAAGCCTTCTTGGCAGAGCTCAAGAAGATTGTAAAAGTCAGATGAGAGAGGTAGGAGAAAAATTTTTAAATGTGATTGACAAAATGGAAAAAAAAGTATAATGAAGAAAGTAACTCCTTAAAAATTAGAATTGGTGAAATACAAAAAGAGGGAAAAAACTAACAGAAGAAAAGAATTTATTAAAAATGAGGATTGGCCAAGTGGAAGCTAATGACTCTATAACATACAAGAATTAGTCAAACAAAATCAAAAGACAAAAAAAATAAATAAATAAAAGAAGAAAATGTAAATACCTCCATGGAAAAACAACTGACCTGGAAAATGGATGCAGGAGAGATAATTCAAGCATTTTTGGTCTAACTGA
>JAQQSW010005521.1:0-14168 GCA_028646575.1 Pseudocheirus occidentalis | reverse complement strand
CACCTCAGAATTTCACCTTTTAAAGTATCTTCCCTTCCTATTCAGTTGATCCTCTGCCTTCTATGAACTCATATACACACATGTTCAGATACGTATTCATACACATATATACCCTCCTATATAGACATATCTGTAGGTATATGTATATATACATTTGTATTCCCTTCACCTATCCTCATACTAAGGAAAGTTACATAAGTTACTATTATCGTTTTTCCATATTGGCATGTAAATAGTTCAACTTTGATACATTCCTTATGATTTCTTTTCCACATTTACCTTCTCATGCTTCTTGTGTTTGAACGTCAAATTTTCTGTTCAGTTCTGGTATTTTCAGCAAGAATGCTTAACAGTCCTCCACTTCACTGAATGACCACATTTTCCCCTGGAACATTATACTCAATTTTGCTGGTTGGGTGATTCTTGGTTTTAATCCTTCCTCCCTTGATCTCTGGAATATTGTATTCCAGGCCCTTCGATCCCCCAGTGTAGAAGGTGCCAGATCCTGGGTTATCCTAATTGTGTTTCCACAGTACACAAATTGCTTCCTCTTGGCAGCCTGTAATATTTTCTCCTTGATCTGGGGCCTCAAGAACCTGGCTATAACATTTATAGGAGTTTTCTTTTGGGGATCTTTTTCAAGAGATAAGTGGTAAATTCTTTGAAGTTCAATTTTGCCCTCTGGTTCTAAAATATCAGGACAATTTTCCTTGAGAATTTCTTGAAGGATGCTTTCTAAGTCCATTTTCTGGTCATGGCTTTCAGGCAGTCCAATAATTTTTAAATGGTCTCTCCTGAATCTATTTTCCAGGTCAGTGTTTTTTTCAAGGAGATATTTCACATTGCTTTCTATTTTTTTTTCATTTGTTTGTATCTGTTTAATAGTATCTTGATTTCTCATAATGTCATTTGCTTCCATTTGCTCCACTCTAGTTCTGAAGGAATTATTCCCTTCAGAATGCTTTTGAGATTCTTTTTCTATCTGGCAAATTCGACTTTCTAAGGCATTCTTCTCCCCATTGGCTTTTGGGGCCTCTTTTGCCATTTGAGTTAATCTGGTTTTTAAGGTGTTATTGTCTTCAGTCAGGCCGTTGACTCTCTTTTCTTGATTTTCTTGCATCATTCTCATTTCTCTTCTCAATTTTTCATCCACTTCTCTTATTTGGTTTTCAAAGACCTTTATAAGCTGATCTATGGCTTGTTGACAATCTTCATGTTCCTTGAAAGTATTTGTTGTGGGAGTTCTGACTGTGTTGTCTTCCTCTCCTTCCATGCTTTGATCCTTTTTGTC
The DNA here is from genome assembly GCA_028646575.1 of Pseudocheirus occidentalis. NCBI lineage: Eukaryota > Metazoa > Chordata > Mammalia > Diprotodontia > Pseudocheiridae > Pseudocheirus > Pseudocheirus occidentalis. Next base: position 12,877 of record JAQQSW010005521.1, on the reverse strand, counting down.
CCCAAAAAAGGATTCTAGAGTTTGGTTACTGTTCTTATTTTGCTTCCTTTTCCTACTCATGTTGCCAGTAAATTATTTGTGTTTTTATCTCTGTGTATCTCTGCTTCCAGAGGGGAAAGCTCTGTCCCAAATTGCTGGGGTTTTCACAGCTAGCAGAGCTATTAGAGGGCTGCTGGCACCCCCAGCAGCTTTGCATCACTGAAAATGCACCCCAGGAACACCACCCAAGACCACAATCCAGATCTTGGCCACTCAACACAAGAGTACTTGGCCTCTGAACAATCACTTGGCCCCCATGCAGTCTACAGGCCAGGAGTTCTGAAGCAACCAGGTGGAGATGGCTGCCACTTCTGCCACTTCTGTTGCTTCCTTGTCCTGGAGGCAGTTTGGCCAGCCGGCTTTTCTCCCCCACATTTAGCTGAATTCCACTGACCTTTCACTTAATCCCTCTTTCTTCTGGCTTGATAAATCTGGAAACTGCCACAGCTGCCACCAATCCTGAAGACTCCATCTGCAGCTCCTCCTGACTGCCCTGGGGCCAGGCCACAGTTTCAGGCTGGGATGGTTTAGACTCCCACCCTGCAGCAATGAGCTTTTGGGCTGAGCTGCCTTCAGCAATAGATGTGTTTTCTGTATTTGTGTGAATTTTGGAGCCCTAAAATTTGTTTAGAGTCATATTTTATGGGTATTTGAGGTGGCTATGTGGGAGCTGTGAAACCTTCCTGCTTCTATGGTGCCATCTTGACTCTGCCCTAGTATGGTTTTCTCCAATAATCTTTCTATGTTTTCCAAATCTGTTTACTGATAGGTTATGTAATATGTGGCATAAGGGGCTATCCTTGGTATCAAGGGGAAAAATGTTTAAAGTAGAATCAGCACGTATTAGCTGAGGGAGGACAAAAGAGACTGTTTGTCTTTCATTTCAGGGAAGACCAATGACATCATGAGGTAATGTCTTGACTTACATGTGAATTGGATTTAAGTGACACAAAGTTGGACAAAGTTGTCATCTTCATTATCTCTTCCAAAGTCACTGTTGTCTGGTGGCAAGATAAAAGTAAGTACAACTTATGATGGTTCAAGGATGCAGTGGATGACCTTGGCACCTTACATATCTGACAAAGCTCTAAGATCTTCACAGTGCCTGCTTCAGCTGCCTTCATGATGATCCATGGACCAAATTGTCCTCAACTCCCTATCTTCAGGCAGGGTACAGGTAGGGGTGTGTGTGTGTGTGTGTGTGTGTGTGTGTGTGTGTGTGTGTGTGTGTGTGTGTAGGAGGAAAGTTTTCCCATGATTGGGGTAGAAATCCTCTTAACTCACTGATTAATTTGAGCCTGTCAGTTACCTTCAATTTGATTTTAGCCCATTTGCTGAGATAATTTTACTGGGGTGTGGCCACTGTTCACACTAAATTAGCTTGACAAAAAGGAAGTGCAAAAGAGAAGGAAGAAGGGAGAAATAAAAGAAGGGGGAAATAAGTATTTATTAAGTACCTACAAAATATCAGATAGTTTAAAAATACCATTTCACCTAATCCTAATAACAATCTTGAGAAAGATGTGCTATTACTTTCCCCATTATACAATTTAAGATACTGAGACTAAGAGATTAAGTGACTTGGCAAGCATCACAGAGGTAGTAAATGTGTAAGGGTAAATATGATTTCAGATTTTTCAGACAGTTCATTAGTGTACCTTATTTTTCTCATTTCCTCCAACATTTGTCATTTATTATAGGTGTGAGGTAGGACCAACTGTCCGGGAGAACGATCTTGAAGTCTACCCAAAGGGCTATAAAACTGTGCATATCCTTTTGTTGTAGTTTAAACCCAGGGATGCCAAAAACTGTTGCAGTGGGGCTCTTCCCACCTCAAAACTGTTGGGGTTTCATTATGTGTCATGCTGGCATCATCTCAAAGAATTCAAAGTCAGACCACTTCTAATCCAAGTATAGGCATTTATCAAGGCTGATGTCTCTCGTGCCATGGGCTAAATCCAAAGAGGAACCAGCAACTTCTGAGAAAGCAAGAAATTTTTATAGGGTGAAGATGCAATTACATTACAGAAACTGTTAATATTAAAAGACAAGAGGGCTTTGTTAAGAGATTAGGTAATGGAGGAGGGCTCCCATTTATGGTTTGGTGGTTAAACATTCTGGCTGTGTTGCCATCTATATGGCTAGCTATTGTGGTCCTGTCTGGTCAAGATAAATAGGTATTGTGGTTCTGTCTTGGGTAGGCTGGATGATGTGATTGTGATTGAATACAAGAATACATCTGTTTCTGTGGGAATGGATGTGTAGGCAGAGACCAGGTAGAGTCAGTAACTGGGTTCCCATGCCATGAACACACCAGTTGTTTCTGAGGGAACTAAGAATTCAGGGACATGCCTGTTGTCACAGTGAGGCATATATAAAGAAGGACATTGGGGGGGCGGGGCTAGACAGGTACAGTGGGACTGCTGTTCAGTGGGTTTGAGCCCATAATGAATTTAGACTATTGGGACCGAGGGCAGCTTTATTAGGATTTCATCACTTTGACCTAGCTATACCACTGCTAGGTCTATATGCCAAAGTGTTATTGGTTGTTTGCTTATTGCTTCTTTATTTAAAGAAAAAGAGTAGCTACAAACAAAATTATTTTTAGCAGTAATTTTTGTAGTGGTCCAGAGGGGTAAGGAAAGGTCTTATATGTTTTATCACTTGAACTGAATCTTGAAATGGAACAGCTGGCATTTAAGGCCCTTCATAATCTTCCTTCAAAACTTTTTTTTAATGATTTATTTCACAACACTTTCCCACATTCTATATTCCAATCACACTGGAATATTTGTCATTATCTTATCTCAATACACTCTTTCTGATACCCTTGCAGGTAACATCCCCAAACCTAGAAGAAATATTTTTGCCTTTCTTTAGAAATTTTCTGATTTTCTAAAAAGCCAAACTTATAAGAAAAAACCTCAGGAAGGAAATCTTCCCCAACTCCTCTCAGTAAAAAAAATTATCCTCTCTGGAGCATGTAAGTGGAGCAGAAAACAAAGCACTGCCCCTGGAGTCAGGAGGACCTGAGTTCAAATGTGACCTCAGACATTTAACAGTTACTAGCCGTGTGTCCTTGGGCAAGTTACTTAACCCCAATCTCCCTATGCTTCCCCCTCCAAAAAGAAAAAAGAGAGAGAGAGAAAAGAAGTTACCCTCTCTTCTTATATCTCTCATATTAATTTTACTTTTTCTGTATATCAAATAACAATTTAACTTATAATAGATTTAAGTATATGCCTGGTCATCCTAAACCCAACAACCAGCCCCACCCCACCCCCCTGCATGTCCATGTCAGACTATCTGGATTGTTAAACTATCAGCATAGTCTATCTGGATGGCCAATAATACTCCATTTTACATCTTCTGATGCCACGTCTGTATTAAATGTTTAATGAATGCCAATTCAAATGAACTGAAGCTTATTAGTATGTGTTAGAGAAATTTCCTAAAAGAAATAGAGGATAGAAAGTCATAGCATGATAAAGTTAGACCTGGAAAGGTCTGAGAGTTAAGAAAGTTCAATCTAGTCATTGAATAGATGAGGAAACTGTGGGACAGAGTGGTTAAATCACTTTTCCAGGTTCCTAATTCCCTCCCCCACAGAGGTTAAACTTTTTCTATCTTGATTGTAAAGAGCATTTCATTTTGCATCCTTATATCTTCTGATAATTTGCCCACATTAAATGCTTAATGAACAGCTATTGAAATGAACTGATACTTATTAAAACGTGCTACAGAAACTCACTAAAACAGATATGGAATCAAAGTCATTGAATCATAAATTTAAGCTTTGAAGGGATTTTAGAGTTGATCAAATCCAATCTAGTTATTGAACAGATAAAGAAACAGAGGTACAGAGTGGTTAAGAACTTCCCCAAGCTCACAAATCTGGGAAGGATCTAAAACAGGATTTTAACCCTGATTTTCCAAACTTGAAGGCCAGTGCCCTACACCCACTAAGTCATGCTGCTTTATATTGATGGAATTCTAATAACAAAATTAAGAAAATATTATAAATCTAGGTACAGAGGCAGAGCAGATAATTGACTTTATTTTAACTCAAGGAAGATATTGTTCAAGAATTCACATGGGTCTGAGAACCTCCCTCTGGAAATTAACCAGAAAGATATTGAGAGAGGAGTTATAGTTTTTTTTTCCTTTACTTAGTATTGAAGGTGGTAATGCAGTTAGTTTATGGTGATAAATATTGTATAATGGATATAAGCATGAAAGAACTGATATGCAGAGGTTTTTTTTTCTCATTTAACGTGTGTCTCTAAATGCTACCAATTAAAAATAAATGGCTCTTCAGTTCTTTGGCTACTAAAATGTTTCATGACTCCCAAGCATAGAGTAATGGTTGATTTTTGCTATTGGAAAGATAAAATACTCTGACAATTTCAAACATAACCTGAATATACAACCTGGTTTCCTTCAAGTTCCAGCTAAAATTTCACCTTTTATAGGAAACCCTTCACAATGTCTCTTAATTCTAATTCCTTCCCTCAATTAATTATTTCCATGTTAGATTGTGAGTTCTTCCAGAGCAATGTATTTTGCCTTTCATTTTTTTCTTATCTTGTACCACAACACCTGAACTATGGTAGGTGCTTAATAAATGTTTATTGACTGGTCTGGCTAGCTGACTAACTGAAAGTAAAGAATTCCATTTGTTGGACTTTGGAGGGGCAGAACCAAGATGGAGGCACAGAAGCAGGAAAACTCCATGGTTCCCACATGATCACCTCAAATACGTATAAAATATGACTCCAAATAAATTTTAGAGCTACAGAATCCACAAAGTGACAGAAAGAAATAAATCTACTGAAGGCAGCCCAGCAAGCAGACAGGAAGGGTTTATCATAGCACACTGGGAGCCAAACCCAGCCCTGAGTGAGCCCACAGTTTTAGTCCCAGGGTAACTCCAACCAGTAGCTGTAGCAGCCTTTGGGAGAGTGCATCACCAGCAGCAGTGGTAGTTTCCAGAATTATCAACCCATAGATGCTGAAGAAAAAGTGAGAGATCAGTGGAACTCTGTTGGAACTGGGCAGGACTAAGTGCAGTCCAGCCTCTGCCACCAGAGCTAGAAATGATGCAGGTGTGATGGCCCTGCAGCTGCCTCCAAGTGGCTGTTTCAGAGCTCCTGGCTTGGAGATCATGGAGGGGGCAAGCAAACATTTAGAGGGTAATCACTCTTTCTTTAACATGCCTGGATGAGGATCGTGGTTTTGAATGGTGATCTTGAGGTGTGTGACCAGTGAGCCAGAGCTGGTGGAGGCTATAGAGACATTGCTCCCCTAATACCTCTGGCAGCTGTGAAAACCCCAATGATTTGGTGCAAAGCTCTCCCCTCTAGAAGCAGAGTGCTAAGGTGAAAAAGAGCTCAAAAGTCAAGTAATTGAGTGGCAACATGACCAAGCAAAGGAAGCAAAGCAAGCATAGACATCCAGCTTTAGATTCCTTTTTCGGGCACAAAAGACATCAAAGCATGGAATGGGAGGAAGACAACACAGTCAGAACTCCTGCACCAAAAGCTTCCAAGAGAAATATGAATTGGTTATAGGCCATGAAGGAGATAAAAGGGGATTTTGAAAATCAAGGAGGATAGTTGGAAGAAAAATTGGGAAAAGAAATGAGAATGATGCAAGAAAATCATGAAAAGAGAGTCCAAAATCTGACTGAAGAAAACACCTCAAAAACAGACTAACTCATATGGCAAAAAAGGCTTACAAAGCCAATGAGGAGAAGAATGCCTTAAAAAGCCAAATTTGCCAGGTGGAAAAAGAATTTCAAAAGCTCACTGAAGAGAATCATTCCTTCAGAATTAGACTGGAGAAAATGAAAATGAATGGCTTTATGAGAAATCAAGATACTATTAAATAGATCCAAAGAAATAAAAAAAAAAATACAAGGCATTGCAAAATATCTAATTGGAAAAAAAAAGTACTGACCTGGAAAATGGATGCAGGAGAGAGAGGGAGGATGATGGAATGGAGGGTAGGTTGGGGAGGAAGGTAGTCCTTTTGTAAAGGGACAAGGTCAAAGCAGAGAATAAAACAAGTGAGGGATTGGGATAGGATGGAGCGAAATATTCACTATGGAAATGTTTTGCATAACTACACATGTACAACCTATATTGAATTGCTTATCTTCCCAGTAAGGATGAGTAATTAGGGAGAAAGGGAATTAATCTGGAACTCAAAGTGTTAAAAATCAAATACTTAATATATGTATTATTATCATTATTATTATTATTATTATTATTATTAATTTACATGCAACTTGGGGCGGCTAGGTGGCGCAGTGAATAGAGCACCAGCCCTGGAGTCAGGAGTACCTGAGTTCAAATCCGGCTTCAGACACTTAACACACACCAAAAAAAACCTAGCCCTGTGACCTTGGGCATGTCACTTAACCCCAACTGCCCTCCAAAAAAAAAAAGCAAAAAAAAAAGTGTCACCACATTCAATTTACATGCAACTTGGAAATAAGATATACAAGCACTAGGATGTGTAGATCTGTCTTGCCCTCCCAGAAAGTCAGAGGGGGTAATGGGGGAGGACAAAAGAGAGAGCAGATTGGATGAAGGGATATACAGTAGCATGACTGTTTTGAGTTGATAGGTAGAGGAAAGACGGGGAGAAAATTTGTAACTCAAAATCTTGTGGAAATGAATTATATAAACTAAAAATAAACATTATATTTAATTTTAAAAATAATTCCATTTGTCATCACCATGAGACATATGCCTCTTGCATTCTTGAGAATGTCTTGAATAAAGTTGATGAGTCAATATTTGGCTATTTAACTGTTTCTCTGATCCCTTCCTCCCTCCCCTACATATTCCCTGTTGCTTTCTTTCCTCTTTCAGAAATATTCAATATGATATAAACTATAAGCAATTTGATTGTAAAAATGCATATAATAGTTTCATATTATGAATAGCAGCAAATCTGCCCTCTAACCAGTCTGTAAAAACTCCACACATCCTTGAGAACGTCTTAAACCTATGGCTGTGCAAAGCAATGATACTGGTACATTACTTCATACACTATTTCACTGTCCGTTAACTTGTGATTTTTGGTACTGAGTAATTGGCAAGATTAATGATGATAGTAACTTCTCCAACCTACCCTCATTAACTTTTCTTATTTTATATTTCACACTCTAATAGAAGGCATGAATGTGAGAATAAAATAAATTAGTTAATGTATTTTTAAACATTTGTCAGAAAGTGTTAGTGTAATGATAAATGTAGAGAAGACACAGAATCCAGATTTAGTATTGTTCACTTACTCTGTTTAATCCGCTTATGCATCTCTTCAGACAACTACCTTAGTTCAATTGCAAAAACATTCCAAAAGTATAGTGCCATGCTAAAAATTATTAATAATTATAAAATACCCCTGCACTTAAAGAATAGTTTACCAGAGGAATGTGCTATTTACATAAATAAGTAAATACAAAATAGTATAATTTTTTTTCAAAGAGGTAGAGGCACTAATAATTGGAAGGGGAAATCAGGAAAGATTTCATATAAGATGTGATATAAAGGGCAAAATTAATGGGAAAATGAACATTGAAAAAGAATGATTTTTTTAAATCAGTGGCTTCTCCAAGTGACATTGATGTGTGAAAGAAAATGATTATATGCATGTCATTGATTTTCATGATAATATCATTTTCATGATATTAAGTGTGTATTGGCCATTTTAAGAAAATTATAAGGGATCCTTCAGTGAATTACTCTTGTTTCCAAACATGACCTGAAAATCAACAGTTGTCTATTCCCACTGTCCATCTTCTTGATATTCAGGGTAGAAGGAAAATTAAACATTATGGCTGGGTTTTACTACACTCTATGATGTCTTACAACCCACAGGGAGTTAACCATGCATGCACTGACAATGCAGCAGAGCCTGAGATGTCAGTTAATCACTTTAATTGGATGCAAACCCTCTTATAACCTCTTCTGCTTCTCTTCTAGATGCCTTTCATTTAAAAGTATGAGTCAAAGAAATTAAAGAGGTCTTTTTTTCCTATTTTAATTTACTCCTTTGTGTTTTTGTTATTCAACAGACATGTGTTACTATAACTCAATCTAAATTCAATAAGAAATCTTGAGTGTTTCCTACTTAGATTGTAGTCTTCTGAATTTATTTTTTTTAACCAGGTAATTAATAATCTATTTCAGACAAAGTTTTTTTTGCTTTTACTAAAAATTATTTGATCTTTGTGATACTGCATCTGTTTGATCATTAAGAGTCCTTAATCACTGGTACTAGAGACTTCATTTTACCATTGTTCAAACAAGAAGTACAGGAGAAATGCTGGGATGCTCATAGTGGCTGACTTAATAATTTCCAATATCCTTATTTCCCAAAAACCTAGCACCACTCTATGACAAATAGTGATAGATTTTCTTGGAAAATGAAGTTATTTAAATATTAAATTATGAAATATACTTTAAATAACATCACAGGATACATAATAATAGCTGATGATTTTATAGACCTTTCATGTTTTATGAGAGACTTTATAAAGCCCTATCTTCAATTCCCAATATTGTCATAGAATAGAGAGACATTGGACACTATTGCCACTGAAGAACTAAATATAAGTATCCCACAGAAGGCAACAGGCAGAAGCATGGTGGTTGGAGCAATCTGCAAAATATGACCAATGAGGTACTACAAAGAAGAATGGGAGCAAAGGACAACACTAAAGGACCTTATAACAGGAAGAAAAATTGTGTGGGGCACTTGGTAAGAACGAAAGATTAAAGTTGGGTGGCCATAATGTACTATACTCATGCAATGTCAAGAAAAAAAAATCAAGGAAGAACTTGGTCATTTAGGATGACTACCCTTCTGCACATCAAACTTTGGGAATAACATAAACAATAGCTTATTATGGGCAGGCATAAATGAATTGCAATATGGATTCTTAAAGGGAATTCTAAAATTTATAAGGAAGCAGATTCATTTGAGTATCTTACATTGGCTCAACAACTATTTATTCTTTTCCTCCCTCATGCCAGGCACAGGCCTAAGAACTCTAGGCGTAAGAATATTCGTGCAAACTCTGCCTTTCTGCTGGAGCTTACATTCTGTCACATTTTGTCCTACGAAGCTCAGTAGAAGGTTAATTTCTTGAGAGATGAAAAGTTGCATTTTTCCCTTGAATCCTTAGTACCTAACAATCCCTGACACATAGTAGGCACTCAGATATTTGTTTAATTTAAATAAGAGTCTTCCAATCTGGAAAGGTCTCTTTTAAAAATTACCTCTAAAATAGCTCTCTGGACATTCTACAATAATTTTACACAATGGAATAACAATATGTGGGTAAAACAGTAACTAGTTCTTAAGTCAGAGATTGTTTTTGTTTTTCTTCTCTGTGATGCTGGAAGGGTGTACCCAAGAGGATTTTTTTGTTGTTGATTTGTTTTTGTTGTTGTTGCTGTTGGGTTGTTTTGTTTTGTTTTTTAACTCATAGGTGTTCTTCTAATGTCAAGTGACTTGGGATCTGGTAGGATATATCACAATAGTCAAATATGATTAACCCATCAAAACCTTTCTGTGTAATATTTAAATTTAGGTTTCTATGTAGTAGGTACTAAAACCCAGTGAAGAGAAGTTTCATAGCTGAAATACTGAGGAAGATTATAGTTTGCATTTTGTGATTACTCTGGTCATGGATAAACAGAGAGCAAACAAGAATCAAAGGGTCCATGGCTCAAAGGCATCTGTGAAACTTATGAATCATTAAGGAAGTCTGCTTCCTGTTTTCACATTATGTGGCATAAGTGAATAGGGCCTAAAAGAAAATCCTCTATGTCCAATAACAGAATAGAGTTTATACTTTTCTGGACTCACATATACATTATTGTAGACTCCTGGGTCCTTTAACTTGAAGACCTCAGGTACAGAAACCAGCAAGAAATCTGGGCACTCCATCTATCTCCAAGTGACAGGCTCTCTGCTCTATGTACTTGTTCTCATTTTTCTGGTTCTATTAAAAAATAAAACTTGCCACATCACAGTTCAATCTCTATGTTCCACCTCAAAAAGGTCAAGCAGAGTGTTTGAGCAGTCTTTTCAGAACTGTGTCATTTTGGTCTTTGGATTTTTAGTTTAGCTGATGGACTTAGATGATTAATAAATGCTTTTTGAATTAAATTTAAAGAAAAAGGACCACAGATTTACAGTTGAAAGTGGTCTCAGAAGTCCTTCTGGTCCAACATCTGAATGTTACAGATCAGAAACTTAAGTATCAGAAGAGGTCACTTACTTGACCAAAATCATAAAGGTAATTGGAAAAAGTTGGATTTGAACCTAGGCCATCTAATTCTCACATTTCATATCAAGCACTCTATCTGCTGCACTCTCTAGTTACCTTTACTTGTGAGAACATTTGTTCTTACATCAAGGCTAAATTGACTTTTTTTTTTTTACAAAATCTACCCATTAATCTTAGATCTACTCTTTGGAGATAATCAGAAAAATTCCAGGCTCTCTTTGATGACAGCCTGTGAAATCTATAAAGACAATTATCACAATTCCAGCAACACTTTTTTCCCAGAATTTTTTAAATTTAGTTTTAGTTTTCAACACTCATTTCCACAAGTTTTTGATTTCCAAATATTCTGCCCATCTCCCCTACCCCTACCCCAAGATGGCAAGCATACTGATTGCCCATTCCCCTAATATCTCCTTTCATATCACCCCTTATTCCTTCTTTCCCTCTTCCCCCTTACTTTCTTGTAGGGAAAGATGAATTTCTATACCCCATCAGCAACTCTTTTCTTGTTGAGGTAAATCATCACCAGTTATTTAAATAGCCAGCAAACCAAATTATTATCATTAGAAATAACAACAATTATCATTGTTATTATTATTTGGATTTACTTATGGTTTGCAAAACAATGTACAAATAATTGTTTAAAAACTTTGTTTACTATTTGTTTACAACATCCAGTTCCACAAATTTTTGAGTTCTAAATTATATTCCCTCCCTCCCTCACCCCCCACAGTGGCATGTAATCCAATATAGGTTCTACATAAAGCTTCACATTAAACACTAGTCAAGTTGTAAAGAATTAAAACCAATGGAATGAATAAGAAAGAAAAAAATAAACAAAATAAAATGAAAAAGAGAGACTAAGTAGTTTTGTTTGTTTGTTTTAATCTGCATTCAGATTCTGTAATTCTTTCTCTGGATGTGGATAGCCTTATCCATCACCAGTCCATTAGAGTTGTCTTAAAACTGCATTGCTTCCTAAAATAGGTTTGTTCAGAACTCAGCACACTGAGATGTAGACTGACCAGGGGCAGAGTACACTACATTTATGACCAGACTAGTCCTTGACACTAGTCCTGATTGTGACCTAACCCCAAATTTCCATTCACTTTTTTGGTGCAACACTTATTTTGAGTAAATCATGATTATTTATAAGCACAGAGCATCCAAGTGCTGCTACCCAGAAGTTATCAAATTGGATTTTGGGAGGAAAATATGTGATAATTTCATTATTTTTAAACATAAAAAGGATAACATTTATTAAACAGGCATAATAGCAGCACAAACGAATATAAATTTTAACATATATCTGACTTCATTAGTATTGGTCCTTCTCTACTGACAGTTCTCAGCACAGTTACTTAAGTACAGTGAACCTCAGTTTCCTAATCTGTAAAATAAACACTGGATTAGATTACTATCTAGGTCCCTTATAGCTCTAAATTTGTGATTCTATAACCTATGCAAATACCCAAACCAAATCCAAATACAATGATAAAGTGGATATGGCACCAGATTTGCTGATCACAAGGAAGTATCTTAACTTCTCTGAGACTCATTTTCCCTGTATGTAAAATAGGATTAAGAGGGGGTCAAGATGGCAGGTCTACCCTGCCAGAGTCAAGATGGCAGGGTAGAAGCAGGAAAACTCCATAGCTCCCTGCATAACTAAATCAAATACCTAGAAAATATTATTCTAAACAAGTTTTAGAGCTCCAAAACTCATAAAATGAGAGAGAAACAAGGGTCCCACTGAAAGCAACCCAGCAGATGGAAGGAAAGGGCTCATCACAGTGCATGGGAGCAGAGCCCAGTCCAATGCAGTTTTAGCCCCAGGCTGCCCAGGAGAAGCCATGGCTGGAGCTTTCAGGAGAGCAAATAACGGGGAGCTGTAGCAGTTTCCAGAATTACCACCCCAAAGAGCCAAGAACAAAGGGAAAATGTCAGTGGAATTGGGCTAAATTTGGGGGAGAGGGTTTGGCTGACTGCCCACAGAACTAGAAGCAGTCTGAAGCAGCAGCCCTGCAGCCACCTCCATTTGGCTGCTTCAGAAGCTCCTGGCCTGCAGATTGCAGGGGTATCAAGCAATCATTCAGAGGCTAAATGTTCTTGCCTTGAACTGCCTGGATCAGGATTGTGGTCTTGGGTGGTAGTCCTGAGTTGGGTTTTCAGTGAGCCAAAGCTAGTGGGGACTGTAGACACAGCCTTCTAATAGCTCCAGCAGTTGCAAAAACCCCAGCAATTTGGGACAGAGCTCTCTCCTGTGAAATCATATTTCTACTGAGCCCAAAAGTCAAGTACCTGACTGGCAACATGAGCAGGCAAAGGAAGCAAAGAAAGCTCAGAAATCCAACTATATATTCCTTTTGGGGGTCAAAAAGGATCAAAGCATGGAACAGGAGGAAGACAACACAGTCAGAACTCCCACACCAAAAGCTTCCAAGAAAAATGTAGACTGGTAACAAGTCATACAGAAGCTTAAGAAGGATTTTGAAAACCAAATAAGAGAAGTAGAGGAAAAAATGGGGA
>JAQQSW010005520.1:0-14168 GCA_028646575.1 Pseudocheirus occidentalis | reverse complement strand
ATAATCACACATCCATAGCCTGTATTGAACTGGGTGTCCTTCCAGTAGGGGTGGGTGACAAGGGAGAAATCGAAAGGATCTAGAATTTAAAGTTCTGCAATACTTGCAACTAGGAATTAAGATATACAGGGGCTGGCATAGGGAGACCCTCCCTGCCCTACCAGAAAATAAGAGAGCAGAGCAGGGGAGGGGCTTTACAGTGGGATTGCTGTTTTAGGTTTGGGGCAGGGGCAAGACGGGAGAAAATGTGTAATTCAAAAATGTAATGAAAATGAATAATGTAAACAAGAAAACAAATAAAACTAAATTAAAAAGCAAAAAAAAGAATGCTTGGAAGTCCTACACCTCCTTGAATGACCACATTTTCTCCTGGAACATTATACTCAATTTTGCTGGGTAGCCGATTCTTGGTTTTAATCCTAGATCCCTTGATCTCCAGAATATCATATTCCAGGCCCTTTGAACCCTTAATGTAGAAGCTGCTAGATCCTGTGTTATTCTGATTATGTTTGCACAGTATTCAAATGTTTTCTTGGCAGCTCATAATATTTTCTCCTTGATCTGGGAACTCTGGAACCTGGCTATAACCTTCCTAGGAGTTTTCTTTTCAGGATCTTTTTCAAGAGATGATTGGTGAATTCTTTCAAGTTTCTATTTTGCCCTCTGGCTCTAAAATACCAGGGCAATTTTCCTTGAGAATTTCTTGAAGGGTGATTTCTGGGTTCCTTTTTTGATCATGGCTTTCAGGTAGTCCAATAATTTTTAAATTGTCTCTTCTGGATCTGTTTTCTAGGTCGGTGGTTTTTCCAATGAGATATTTCACATTGCCTTCAATTTTTTCCTTTGTCTGGACCTGTTTAATCGTATCTTGATTTCTCATAAAGTCATTTGCTGCCATTTGCTCCACTCTAATTCTGAAGGAATTATTCTCTTCAGAAAGCATTTGAGATTCTTTTTCCATCTGGCAAATTTGACTCTTTAAGGCATTCTTCTCTTCCTTGGCTTTTTGGGCCTCTTTTGCCATTTGAGTTAATCTATTTTTAAGGTGTTATTTTCTTCAGTCATGCTGTTGACTCTCTTTTCATGATTTCTTGCATCATTCTCATTTCTCTTCCCAGTTTTTCCTCCACTTCTCTTATTTGGTTTTCAAAATCCTTCTTAATTCCTCTATGGCTTGTAAGCAGTTTACATTTTTCTTGGAAACTTTTAGTGCAGAAGTTCTGACTATGTTGTCTTCCTCTCATTCCATGCTTTGATCCTTTTTGTCCCCAAAAAAGGAATCTGAAGTTGGATTTCTGTTCTTACTTTGCTTCCTTTGCCTGCTCATGTTGCCAGTCAGTTACTTGGCTTTTGGGCTCAGTAGAACTCTACTTTCAGAGGGGAGTGCTTTGTCCCAAATCGCTGGGATTTTCACAGCTGCCAGAGCTATCAGGAGGCCACCATCTCTGTTTCCCCCACCAGCTTTGGCTCACTGGTCATGCACCTTAGGACCACCACCCAAGCTTTCAATCCCAATCCAGGCAGGTCAAGGCAAAAATACTTAGCCTTTGAATGATTGCTTTCCTCCTCTGCAATCTGCAGGCCAGGAGCTCTGAAGCAGCCATGCAGAGGTGGCTGCAGGGCCACTGATGCTGTTCCTCGCCCTGGAGGTAGATGGCCGGATTCTCTACCCCAAGTTTAGCCAAGTTCCACTGACCTTTCACTTTGTCCTTGTTTCTTATATGTTGAAAATTCTGGAAACCATCACAGCTTCCAGTTATCCACTCTCCTGAAAACTCCAGCCATGGCTCTTCTGGCCACCCTAGGGCTACAGCTGCAGGCTCATGCAGTGGTGGTCTAGGCTCTCAGCATGCTGCAATGGACCCTTACCGTCCACTTGCTGGGCTGCCTTCAGTGGGAGCTTTGTTACTCTGTCATTTTGTGCATTCTGGAGCTCTAACATTTGTTTAGAGTCATAGGTATTTGAGGTGGTTATAGGGGGAATCCCAGAGTTCTCCTGCTTCTAAGCCACTGTCTTGACTCCATCCCTCATAACATAATTCTTATATGGTGATGCCATAATTTTATATTCATCTTTCATTAACTGTTCTTGCTTTCTTCCACTTTCTTCACATTGCATTAAACAATATTCAAGGTAATTAATCAGTTTCCTGTGTTCCCATATCAGTTATTCTATTTAGATAATCCACCATTTCCCCTTCTTATTAGAATATTTATGTTTGTGCTATTGGTGAAGACAGCGTAGAAGAGATCAGTTTTGAATTGTATCTCTTTTTTTGGCCTTGTTTTTGGAGGCAGGAAGGCAAAGCAATTGGGTTAAGTGACTTGCCCAAGCTCACACAGCTAGTAAGTGTGTCAAGTATCTGAGATTGGATTTGAACTCAGGTCTTCCTGACTCCAGGATCAGTGCTCCATTCACTCCCTGACCTAGTCTCCCCTTGAGTTGTATCTTGAAGGAAACATTTTCAAAACACCGATTTCTTATTTTTTTCTTAGTAGCTTTCCACAGTGATGAAAATAGGAAGTATCACCTGTGTTAGGTAAGAGTTGAAGCATAATGAATAATCATGACTCCAAATTACATGGTTGAGAAAATGTGATGAAGTTGACATCAAGTAAATTTTCATCAAAGTTCAAAAGAAATTTTTATTATAAAAAACTCATCTTTGGACTCCAACTAATGACTTCCCTCAGTGTCCTAATTGTTATCTTTCATGAGTTTTAATTACATTATGTAGATTTAGGAATTTTTTACTCTTTTAATAGGTAGATGTCAGGTCATCATAAATTCTCCCTTTTAGGAAGTCACAGCATCTTATAGTGCTCACAAAATGGACCTTCTGATGTGTTGAGGTAACTCTGCCAGGAGCCTCAACCTCCCAGTCAGTGTGGGGACATAATGAATGATTAACTTGCCTTCAAAGAGGCTGGACTTCATAAGGAGGATTGATAGAAATTGTTAAGAGAGGGATGAGAAGAGTGTCAGTGCCATCCTGAGTTAAACTCTTATCTCAGAATTATTCCAAAATGGTAGTGAACTACCTTGGTAAGTCGTGGGCTCCTACTCATTCTAGGTCTTCATGAATAGTGTAGAGTAGAGCTGACAGACACTGTTGTATTATGGTCCAGAACACTCCCACATATTGTCTGAACCAGATTAAAATATAATTGGGAAATATTTAGTAAAATAGATAAAAATACAATAGAACATAGAAAATGCTGATTTGTAGCTTTCTGATAACTATTTGGTTATCAGGGATCCTTATGTAATGTTTAGTGCTCCCCCCCCCATTTCTGTTTGCATTTGACACCACTGATCTAGAGAATCAATTATCCTGTTTCTTGTAATGGGAATTCTTTTGGTTAAGAGATGGAGCAGAAGGCTACTGACGTTCTTTATGACTCGAAAATCCTATGATTCTTCTGGATTTTCAGAGGACTTGAGCCTCTGGAACCATCAAAGCAAGAAGTCTTGAAAAATATTAAATATGCTTGAGAGAAGGAAAATCAAGTTGCATTCTTCCAGGGCTTCACCATAGAATAAGATTCCACACTAAGAGTTTGCCAAGGATAACACTGAAGGTGGAGTAAGGAAGGGCAAATGCCATTAAAAATGGAAAAGAAAAAGGTTTTGATGGATGGTGAAGGTCCATTTAGCAAGTTAAGAAAAATGTGCCATTGCCCTGTTTTACCTGAGTAGAGCACATGGAAATAGCATATAAGTGATGCATGGCATTTAATGAGTCAGGACTGAAAACTTTAATTAGCTTGTAGGCTTTTTATTATTATTATTTTTTTGTTCATTATAGTTTCTCCTTGGTCTCTGTGGATGTTCTGCATTTTCATCATCAAATGACTGGCTGGCTATTTTTGTCAAACAAGAAGCCTGAAACGATCAAGTCTGAGTGCTGAGACTATCTGCCCATTCTGTCAACAGGATGAAAGTGAGTCTCAGGCCTTTTTAATTACAAGGATAACATGTTCGCTCATCTAATAATGAAGATGGTTAGCAATTTTAAATTTTAATAATCAATTACTGAAAGTAATTCTCCATTAAACCACAAGAGAGCCATTAAATCTCAAAAGATGGAACATGCTGTATGTAACACTAGCAAAATTTCTATTTTTAAATATCATTAGGGAATATCTGATTGTTTCATTCCTCTGCATTTCTTTTACCTTTTTCCTCATGCAGACCGTCTCATTTTCAGCAGGAAGACAGCACATGATCTTATAAATAATAAAAGAAAACCCTTGCAAGACTTGATCCAGGGGTGTGAAATATGTGCTAAGAATGTAATTTATTTTAGTCTGGCATATTTTGACTGAATAATAAGGAAGGTGACTAATTAATATTATACTATGCTGTGGGCAAGGCAGAGCAGTGGGCTAATCCACTCTCCTTTCACCTTTGGAGACCTGCATTCAAACATTATAGATGTCACTTCTGCTGAACCAAGTTTTGGTCGGGTGTGGGTCTCCAGTGCCTTCCTGGTAGTACAGATCTGGTTCAGGTTTTAAAGCCGTGCTCTATATTAGTCTATGTGGCAGGTTCTGGTAGAAAAGAGTAGGGGGAGGGACAAGGCATTGCCCACCAGAACTGGGGCAGTTTGACAGAGTTTTGTAAGGCAGAGATACCATTTCACAGGTTTCGGCTATTCCTTGCCCTGGTCCCACTGAGCTAGCTCACTTTCATCCATTTTCAATATTAGCCAAGAGGTGAAATGAAAAAGGAAAAGAAATGGGAGGAGGGGCATGGTAGTGGAATGAGAGCCCCCAAATAATGGAACACCTGGGATCAAAATTATGTAGGTGCCAGTACAAAGCAACTGATTCCACTTCCATAGTATCTAAAGCTCAAAGAATCAAGGGGCACTGGGCTTCATTCCTAAGACAGTCTGAATACCTTTCAGACCATAGGAATGCTGCTTTGATTCTAGCCAGCAGCACAGTGCAGTACACCAACTGCCATCTTGTCTGTGGGTGGCACTCTCTCAAATACCGTGAACAACATTCGTTGTAAAGGAGGTTTCTATCATCTCTGATGTGTTTTTTTTTCCTGATGGAGAACTTGGCTGTGCTTCTGAACTCCACTGACCTTTTCAGTGGGCAGCACTGTGCCATCCCTAAGAATAGGTTGCACAGATGCTATGACAAGCCGTGGGTTAAAGGAAAGGAGATTCTTGCTAGACTTCTAATTAAAAGACAATTCATTCAGGGCAAATGCATAATTTCTGTATATCCCAGGCCCCTTGTGACTTCTCTCCCACCCTCTGCATTTTGGCTGTATCACTGATCATTAACACATCTACTAAAATAAGGCAAGTCAGGGGAAAATGAAGTAAATTAATCTAAATGGAGGCAGATTTCCTCCTTGTTGGCCCATCTGAGAAATGGTTTAGTGAATAAGGAGAGATATTGTTGCCTAAAAATACTTCATTACTCCAGTGAATTCCTGATTTCACCAGTGTTAATATTCTCTCCAAAGAATGCAAATTGCGACCCATCCATCCATGCCTGCTCATCTTGTGCAAACCTCACACATTCCTTTCGATAAATTCACCAAAGGATGTCTGTCTGATCTGCTGGATCCTTCCTTGTATTCTCTTTATATTGTGCAGCTTCTAATGTAGCATGATACCTGGCCTGTCCATCAATTTGTCCTGCTTTCACATCGTGGCTAGCCCAAATGACCATTTTGGTCATATATTTCTTTAATGATAACCCTTTAATGACCCTTCTATGTAAATTGCAATGAAAACCTTCCATATATATTGTCTCTTCCATTAGAATGTGAACTCATTGAGAAAGGGGACTATCTTACTTTTCTATTTTTATCCCCAGTGTTACACCTAGTAAGCAATGAATAAATATTTTTTATTCATTCATTGATTTATCTATTCATTTATTTCGCATCTTTTGCAGCCTGTTCTTGTGTACTGTGCACTTTTCTGTTTCCCTTTATGTTATTCTCAGCTTTATTTTTTTTAAAAATTCTTTGTGTTGCAATTCCATGATGTGAAGTCATACCATGTCATAAAAAAGAGTATTGGCAGACCTTTATTTTAGAGATAGTTTCAAGGATAGTGATCAGTTTGGAAATTATCTGTGGACTTCAACTGGTTTCCTTACTTTTCTCTTCCATTGCTACAGATGACTGAGACTTGTAGTTAAAGATGGGAGACATTATTTGGTGTAACCTTCAAATGAGTAGCCAGTGAGATGGTTTCAAAGTTGTAAAAATAATTTTGACAACAAATTTTGGGCGTTCCAGTGGAATTTTCATGAGATATTTTAGTTCTTTTTAGTGTTTTAATGCATTTGTCTACCCCTTCCATTCCCATGTCAATAAATTTAAATGATCAGGAAATCAAGGAATAGATACTATTTATTTAAAATCCGTACTTAAATAGACACATTTTTCAATCACTTCTTGCGATTCATAATAGCTGTTAATTTTGCTAAGAGTGTTCTTCCTATATTTGAAGTGTTGGAACAATGTATGAAGGAAATAATCTCCTGAGAGTAAGCCTTTCTTTAATCAATCCTCTACACAGCTGACAAAGTGATTATCCTAAAGTGTAAGTCTATCCATATCACTCCCCTATTCAATAAATATCACTGACTCCCTATTACCTCTGTGATCAATTACAAACTCTTTCATTTGGTATTTAAATGTCTTTACCACTGTATTCTTCATGCAATCTAGCGATATTGGCTTGCTTGCTTTTCTACATCTACTTCTGGTCTCTATACTTTTCTGCTGCCTGGAATGAACTCTCTTTTTATTTCCACCCCTCAAAATTCTTGGTTTCCTTCAAAATTTACCTCACACACCACCTTCAATATCAACATTCCTCCCCCTCCCATTTCCATTTCTGAGACGCTAATCAAATCAACACTGCCATAGCTACTGTGATGCTGTGTCAATCTACTCCCTCATGGTTTCCTCACTGTCATTGCAAAATATCACTCCCTAGCAACCACTGCCTAATATGTGCTGCTTCCCCCTATCATAATATTAACTCCTTGGGGGTGAGGATCACTTTTTGTTTGATATTTGTATCTCCAACATTTAGCATAATTCTTTTTTTTTGGAGGGGGAAGGGGAGGGCAATTGGGGTTCAGTGACTTGCCCAAGGTCATACAGCTAGTAAGTGTTGTGTCTGAGGCCATATTTGAACTCAGGTCCTCATGACTTGAGGACTGGTGCTCTATTCACTGTGCCACCTAGCCGCCCCTAGCACAATTCTAGATATAAAGATAATAGAGTTGTGATTTAATTGATATAAGGAATGTTTAGTGAAGAAAAAACATTGTTTTGATCTTTACCAATAAAGATCAACAACTTCTCTGAAACTTGTACCTTCAGAGAACTTATGGTTAGAGAATTGCCTATAACACTGAGAGTTTAAGTGACTTGCTCAGTCACATAACCAGTTTGTGTCAGAGGCTTTGGTCTTTAACAGGTTTCTTCCTGATTCTGAGGCCAACTGTTTTTCTACTTGATTATACTGATGCTCTTGGCACATAATAAACCTTGAATATCTTTTTCCATTCATTAATCCATCTATCCATCATTCATTCATTAATTCATTTATCCACCAGGAACACCATTCTTTGAAAAAAATTTTTTGTTCATCGTGAACTTAAATATAAAAAGACAAAAAATTCCCATGTACACAGTACAGCATAAAAAGAAAATTCAATATAAAATAATTAATTTCTATTTCACACTCTTTACTTAAAAAAACAACAGGAACTATGTAACAAATACTACATATCATTTTCAAAATTACTCTGCTTTTCTGTGCTTCCTCTAAGTTTTCTTTTTCTTTTCTTTTAAAAAATCCTTTTATTCTTTTATAAACAAATGGCCCCAGGGATATGGGCCCAGGGGAAGAGAGGGGAGGAAGAGGGAAGCCCGAGTCTTACAATCCATCCCTACTCATCCCCTTCCCACTTATATATTTATATCTATTTACAGGTGCCAGGGCAGTGGGGGTTTAGGAGGCAGATCAGTGGGGTGGGAGCAAACCAGGATTCTTGTCCCCATGGAGACCTTACTGTTCTGCCCACCCAGGTGGACCCTCATGAGAGGGTGGCCCTGCTCACTCCCAGTGCTTCTGTATCCAGTGTAGGGCATCTGGCAACAGGGCCTGAGGTCTGGTACACATGGAGTCAACTGGCAGGGTGAGAAACAGACTTGGGGATCATTGAGAGCAGACCAGTTTCCAAATTGCTGGTAAAGGGCTAGAGAGATAGTGGGAGAGAGAGGAGTTCAGGCAAGGAGATAGAGAGGCTTAGTGAGCTTTGCATTGGAAAGAATGAAACAGAAAATGCTACAGAACCCATAAAGTGACAGAGAGAAACAAATCTCCCACTGAAGACAGCGGGGAGGCCAACAGAAAAGGTCTATCGCAGCATTCTGGGAACTGAGCACAGTCCCACAGGTGCTATACAGTTCCAACCTCAGGGTGGCCCTGACCAGCAGCTCCCAGAGAAGACTTCAGGAGAGTGACTAGCAGGCAGCTGTGTCTGCTTCTAGACTTCTCAGACCATAAATGTTAAAGTAAAAGGCCAGTGTGGAACTCTATTGGAACAAGGGTGGACAAGAGTGTGGTCTGGCTCCTGCCCCTAGGGCGAGAAGTGAACTGAAGTATGTGGCTGCCTCAGGAGCTCCTGGCCTGCAGATTGTAGGGGGACTAAGTGGCCATTCAGAGGGTAATTGCTCTTGCTTTAACCTGCTTGGATCTGGATTGCGGTCTTGGGCAGTGGTCCTGGGGTGTGTGATAGTGAGCCAGAGCTTGTGGGGGTTGTAGAGATGGTACCTTCCTAATAACTCTGGCAGCTGCAAAAACACCAGTGATTTGGGACAAAGATTTCTCCATTCTGGAAGCAGAGTTCTACCATGGCAAAGAGCTCAAAGGTCAAGTAATTGGCTGGCAACATGAGCAAGCACAGGAAGCACAAACAGATGATAGAATCCTCTTTTGGGGATAAAAAGGATCAAGACATGGAGCAGGAGGAAGACAGCACAGTCAGAACTCCTGCAACAAAAGCGTCCAAGAAAAATATGAATTGGTTACAGGCCATGGAGGAGCTCAAAAAGGATTTAGAAAATCAAGTAAGAGAAGTGGAGGAAAAATTGGGAAGAGAAATGAGAATGATGCAGGAAAAATCATGAAAAGTGAGTCAACAGCCTGCTAAAGAAGACTAAAAAATACACTGAAGAAAATAACACCTTAAAAATAGACTAACTCAAATGACAAGAGGCCCAAAAAGCCAATGAGAAGAAGAATGCTTAAAAAGCTGAATTATCTAGATGGAAAAGGAATTTAAAAAATTCACTGAAGAGAATAACTCCTTCAAAATTAGATTGGGGCAATTGGAAGCTAATGACTTTATAAGAAATCAAGATACCATAAAACAGATTCAAACAAATGAAAAAATAGAAGGCAATGTGAAATACCTCCGATTTCATTGGAAAAACCACTGAACTGGAAAATAGATCCAGGAGAGATGATTTAAAAATTATTGGACAACCTGAAAGCCATGATTAAAAGAAAATAGCCTAGACACCATCTTTCAAGAAATTATCAAGCAAAATTGCCTTGACATTTACAGAAGGTAAAATAGAAATTGAAAGAATTCACCAATTACTTCTTGAAAAAGATCGCCCCCAAAAAACTCCTAGGAATATTATAGCTAAATTCCAGAGTCCCCACGTCAAAGAGAAAATACTGCAAGCAGTCAGGAAGAAACAATTTGAGCATTGTGGAAACACAATCAGGATAACACAAAACCTAGCAGCTTCTACACTAAGGGACTGAAGGGCTTGGAATATGATATTCCGGAGGTCAAAGGAGCTAGGACTAAAACCAAGAATCACCTACACAGCAAAACTGAGTATAATGCTACAGGGAAAAATATTGACATTCAATGAAATAGAGGATTTTCAAGCATTCTTGATGGAAAAACCAGAGCTGAACAGAAAATGTGACTTTCAACTGCAAGAAGAAAGAGAAGCATGAGAAGGCAAACAGGAAAAAGAAATCACAAGAAACTTATTAAAGTTGAACTATTTATATTCCTACCTGGATAATTGTAACTCATGATACTTTTTTTCAGTATGAGGATAGTTGAAGGGAGTGTGTGTGTATGTATGTATAGGAGGGTATATGTGTATATGTATATAATATATATGTGAGTGTGGCCATAAGTATCTTAATGTATACAGAGACAGAGGACACAGGCTGTTGAATATGAAGGGATGATATCTAAAAAATAAAATTAAGAGGTGAGAGAGGAATTTATTGGGAGAAGGAGAAAGGGAGAAATAGATTAGGGTAAATTATCTCATATAAAAGAGGCAAGATAAAACTGTTACAGTGGAGGGGAAGAGCAGGAAGGTGACAGGGAATGGAACAACCTTACTCTCATTGAATTTGGCTTAAGTAGGGAATGACATACACACTCAATTGGGTATCTTACCCTCCAGTAAAATAGCGGGTTAGAGGATAAGAGGAGGGATGATAGAAGGGAGGCCAATTGGGGGAGAGGGTAGTTAGAAGGAAACATTTTTGAAAAGGGATAGGGTCAAAGGAGAAAATAGAATAACTGGGGGGCAGGAAAGGATGGAGGGAAGTATAGTTAGTCTTTCACAAAACAACATTTATGGAAATGATTGGGGTAACTATACGTGTACAACCTATATTGAATTACTTATCTTCCCAGTGGGGGGTGGGTGAAGAGGGAAGAAGGGAAAAAATCTAGAACACAAAGTTTTAAAAAGAAATGTTTTTGAAAAAATGGGTTTTTTTACATCCAACTGGGAAATAATATAGGCACTGGGGTATAGAAATCCATCTTGTGCTACTAGAAAGTTGGAGGGGGAATAGGATAGGGGAGGACATAAGAGAGAGCAGATTTGGGGAAGGGGTATTCAGTAGGCTTGCTATTTTGGGGCAGGGGTAGGGGAAAGGCAGGGAGAAAAAACTATAACTCAAAATTTTGTGGAAACAAATGTTGAAAACTAAAAACTGCTGGTAGGTGCAGAACACACCAATACCACTATATCCAGTGTCTAAGTTTTCTTCTGTTTTCTGCTGTGCACTATTAATATTTCTCCCTTGCTCTCCACTCCACCCTAAAGAATGCTACCATTAGATACAAATATGTATATGTATGTCTGTGTATATATGTACAGACACATATATATGTAATCATAGTATACATACTTCCATCTATCAGTTATTTATCTGGATGTGGATAGCATCTTCACTTGTCCTTTGTAGTTAATTTTGGTATTCATAATGCTAAAAATGACTTAGTCTACCAAAGTTGTTCTTTGAACAATATTGCTGTTATTGTGTACAGCATTCTCTCAGTTCTGTTCATTTCACTTTTCATTATTTCATACAAGTCTTTCCATGTTTTTCTAACAATCATAAACAAAACACTACAATTCTTTCTGGAAAAGGCAGTAAGCAAGTTTGCTTTCTATGACTCCATTTACCATCTCTATGTCTTCTCAGACAAAAAGACCCTTCTCTGAGCACACTTTTAGGTACTGTCTTCTTTATTAGAATGAAAGATCCTTGAAGGCAGAGGTTGTCTTGACTTTGTGTTTGTGTCACCAGTGCTTAGCTTAGTGCTTGAGTAAGTGGCTTTTTGATTCATTCATTCATTCTTCCATTCATCTCTTCTTTGAGAGCATCACTCCTGACAGCACTACACACAGATGAGGACAAAGGCAATGCCAAGTTTCCTTCTGCTTCCCCTAGTGGATTTGCCTCTTTTTCAAGAGTTAGAAAAAGTCATCCTTCGCTTTGCTGAAGGAGGACTTATTCCACAGGGAAGACTGTAAAAAGTCAGGAGAGAGCACCAAGAGCCAATATTTGATTGCTTGGTAAGAAGACTAGAAAAGAAAGGAAGAGGTCTAATCATGGACCTAATCAAATGTTAAGGAGAGGATTTAGCTTTCCAGAAGACACCTGAATGGAAAAAATATGGACTGATTTGATATCATAGAATATTTAGAATATTTAGTCCAACTCTCTCATTTAACAGATGAAAAGAATTGAGGTCATAAAGATCCTTAGTGGAAAAGCAAAGACCTTGGCTCCTTACTTTTAATCAAGTGTTCCATCCTGTCAACCCCACATACACTGTGGAGAGCTGTGTCTACAAACTGGAGTGGGAGGAAAGCCTTGTAGCTAATGTTCTTACCATATCATCTTACTAAGTGACTTTCTTTTGAACTAATCATGTAATCAGAAATAACAGAGGAAACAAAGGTTCAGGCTTCCAACATACTAATTTATTAAACAATGCATGTCAATTGCATAACAAATCAGGACCAGACCTCCTCAGCTTGTCACTTGCTCTCAAATACAGGGGGAGACAATATTTTATGCATTGAAAGAAAGTAATTAACAGGATATAAACCAGGGTACAATGTCAAGTAATCTAGTTTTTAACTGGAAGAAAGATTAGCGGCTTTCCAAGCTGGGAGTTGGAGAACGAACACATACAATTGCCTAAAATCTGAAAAGAGATGTCTCCCTCTCTACCTCCTTCCAAGTATCTGTATTAAAATAACTCCAAAAAAACAGTAACTGACTAACCAAGATGGGGCCAGTTTCATATAAGACATATGGGTTGCTTGAGATGCATAATTTTAAGAAAACTCCTTGCATCAATCCTTGGATCTGACTGGGTTTTTGGTGAACATAGCATATGTACTCAGTTAAAAAATCTCTCTAACAGGTAAAGGTTGTCCAGCTTCCCAGTCACCCAGGGCTAGGTTCAAACAATACAATACATTTTTCTCACAATTCCCACAACTGAATAAAGTTTTCTTAGAAGACAAAGAGTGGAATAGATTTCCTCAATTTCCTCAATACTGTAAGGGAGAGGACTCAGCTTAGTCCTGTTCTCCCTTTGGCAAGTGTATTGTGATGATTCCTCCAGGCATCAAGCTAGTCATGGCATTAGAATGATATAGGGAGAAGAGGCCTTAGAGATTATCTTGTCCAATCCTCTATATCTCTAGCCACTTAAATTTGTTGGTACTAGTGGAATGTAGCAATGATCTCTGAGATTCTGGAGTGATAAAACTGGTCTTATCCAAAATGAGTTATCAATATTACCAAATGACTCATCAATTAGTTGGAAAATTCTAGTTACAAAGTCAATGGCAATAGTTTTTTTCAACAAATATTTCTTGATTATCTATGATTAAAAAAGTACTCTGTTGGACATCATAGAGGTATAAAGTTGTAT
The DNA here is from genome assembly GCA_028646575.1 of Pseudocheirus occidentalis. NCBI lineage: Eukaryota > Metazoa > Chordata > Mammalia > Diprotodontia > Pseudocheiridae > Pseudocheirus > Pseudocheirus occidentalis. The sequence continues at coordinate 881 of JAQQSW010005520.1, read as the reverse complement.
AAGAGATGCTTTCCATTTTTTTGGACCTGGGAAGGCAAGGCAATTGGGTTTAAGTGACTTGCCGAAGGTCACACAGCTAGTAAGTGTCAAGTGTCTGAAGTCACGTTTGAACTCAGGTCTTCCTGACTCCAGTGATGGTGCTCTATTCATGGTGCTGCATAGCTGCCCCAAGAGATGCTTTTCTATCCATCCAAGTGAAGTACAACGTAGGAAGACACGTAAGACATGTGAGCATTGTTTGGCTTATACCAGAGATGGCAAGCATGTAGCTCTTAGCCAGTATTGCAGCCGGCAACACTCCTGAGTACATCCTGAACTAGATTAAAATGTAATTAGAAACTATTTAACAAGTTAAGTAAAAATATAGTGGATACTATACAATGTTAAGAACTAGTTTTCTAAGTCAGTCTGTGGTCCTCTGGGACCTTTGGTAGTCCTTTGCATATGATTTAGTGTCCTTCATTTTTATTAGAGCTTGACACTAGTAACCTACACTGTTCTATGGTTATGACTTTCCTGATGCCAATAGAGATACTCCCAGTGCATTTCAGGAAGGATATATAGGAAGAGAAAAACTGAGCTGAGCCCATTGTGTGCTCTGAGATGACAATGACAAGTTCTCACAATGTCATGCATTTTTGGGTGCTGGGCATATGTAAAGCCAATCAGCAGTAGATTCCTGAGAGAATGCTACTGTGAACAGCTTTTAAGATTCGGATTACACAGTATTAGTGAACATTCTGTTTATTCCATTACAAAATCAGATTCAGTACAATATTCACAGTTTCAACAGTTCACAATATTAAATACAATCTTCAGAACAAGGAAAGTCTCAGTATTATATCTTATTACAGAAAGGAACAAGGAACAAGAGAAGAATC
>JAQQSW010005519.1:0-14169 GCA_028646575.1 Pseudocheirus occidentalis | reverse complement strand
AGATAGATAGATAGATAGACAGATAGATAGATAGATGGATGGATAGATAGATGATAGATAGATAGATGGATGGATAGATAGATGATAGATTAGATAGATAGATGATAGATAGATAGATAGATAGATAGATAGATAGATAGATGACAGATAGATAGATGATAGATGTAGATGTAGATAGATATAGATCTAGAGACAGAGATAGAGATTATATGTGTACATTGTTGTTTGCATGTAGTCTCCCCCCTTGGACTGTGAACTCCACAAAGGCAATCTGTCTTTTGCCTTTCTTTATATCCTCAGCACTTAGCTCAGTGCCTGGTATATAGCATGTCCTCAATAAATGCTTGTTGACTGACTTAGTAGTAACACTTGGAAAGAGGGTTGCCATGTAGATGAGATCACAGAACTTCTGAAATGTGGGCATTTCATAGTACCCTTAATCATAGCCTATAGAATATCAGCGTTCGGTGTAATAGTTAAAGAAACACTTGTTTAGAAATATACAGGTAGAGTCTAAATAATAATGATAGCTCTACCATTTACAAACTACAATCGTCACCAAAACACTGTGAAGAAAGAAATGTAGGAATGACTCTTCTGATTCTTCTAGATGATGAAGAATGATATAGTGCATAGAGAGCAGAGCTCAGAGTCGAGAAGACCTGGGTTCAACTTTTACTGTGTATACGTTGCAAGTCATGTGACTGGACAAATCACTTAAGCTCTCAGAGGCCCAAGCAGCAATTTAATTAAGACTGGGAGGTGAAAAGAATCTTCCAACAAGCACTGAGAGAAGGAATAATTTATTGAGAGCTCCCCACCCTGAGGAGATCACATCTACTTTAAAAAGAAATTAATAAATGGATAGATAAACAGATAGAAAGATAAAATAAGGAATCTGAAGTCTAGAACACTTGAATTACCTCTCCAGGGTCACACATAGTAGAATCAGAGACAAGACGCAGAATCCAGGCCTCAAACTGTAAGACTAATGTTTGTTTTCTTTCTTTGTTTCTTTGTTTCTTCCTTCCTCCCTCCCTCCCTTCCTCCTTTCCTTCCTTCCTTTCTTTTCCTTCCTTCCTTCCTTCCTTCCTTTATTTCTTTCTTTTTCTCTTTCTTTCTTTCTTTCTTTTTCTTTCTTCCTCCTGAGTTCAAGATATCCACAAGTCTCAGCTCCCACCAAGCCCAGCATAGTGCTATTTCTAGAACCCTGTACTTCTTGGGTCATTTACTGAAAATCTGTAGCAAAAGTAAACAATTATAGGTCTGTAGTCTCCAAGTACACCTCAACAACTTCCATTTCCTATCTCATACCTCATAGAAGGTACTTGTCACAAAAATACAGACCAATGAAAGACATAGAGGTCATAAACCATGATCGGGTTTCCCATTTACAACCCCAACTTAGATGTTAGGAATGAAAGGGTTAAGTGCTCCCCCTCTAATATGTTTGACCTGTTGCATTTGCATAGATGCCCTCCTGTGACAAGTAGAGTTTCCATTTCCTCTTGATAAGGGAAAGGTTCCAGAGGATGGATGCTGAAAGTACTTCACCCAAGTCCTAAAGGAGAGCTTTTGGAATTCTTTTCTTTGTTCATTCTTTTTCTTCTTTTCCTCTATTTTCCTAGATTTGTTTATCTCTGTCTCTTTGTTTCTCTGTCTGTCTATTTCTCTATCTTCTCTTTTCCTCTCCTCTCCATTCCCCCTTCCCCTTCTCTCCCCTCTCCTCCCCTTCTTCTCTCCTCCCCTCCCTTCTCCTCTCTTCTCCTCTCCTCTCCTCTCCTCTCCTCTCCTCGCCTCGCCTCTCCTCTCCTCTCCTCTTCTGTCTCTATCCTTTACCTCCACTTCTCTCCACTCTCCCAGGTAATTCTCTAAGAATATAAGTTGTGAAGAAGGTGTCAATCAGCAACCTTACTTGGAGGTCCTTCTAATGAAAAGAATTATAGATCTAGTTGTTTTATTTTTGTTGTTTTTTTAATGAGGAAGCTGAACCCCAGAGTACTTAGGTGACTTTTCCAGAGTCACACTCAATAATGGAGTCAAGACCCAGGATTTCTGACTCAGGAAGTTCAAAAGTTGCTTTTAAGGAGATAGGTTGGTGCAGTAATAGAAAAGGCATGAGATCTGGATTCATTCTTAGAAATTCAGCACAAGATTTGCCAAGTTTTAGCTCCACTGCTTACAAGCTCTGAAATATTTTGTTTTTCTTTCTTTCTTTTTTTTTGCTTTTTGGAGAGCAGTTGGGGTTAAGTGACTTGCCCAAGGTCACACAACTAATTTTTGTGTTAAATGTCTGAGACCTGATTTGAACTCAGGTCCTCCTGACTCCAGGGCCAGTGCTCTATTCACTGTGCCACCTAGCCACCCTTCAAGCTGTGAATTATTGATCTAGTCACTTCTCTGGGCCTCAGTTTCCCCTCTGTAGAATGAAGGAGTTGGACAAGATAAAGAGGATAAGCATTCATATAGCATCTTATTTATGCTAGGTAACATGCTAAAAGATTTTACAAATATTTACAAATATTATTATACAAATATTACAAATTTTAAAAATATATCTCCTTTGAGACTTATGACAGCCCTGCAAGGTAGGTGCTATTATTATCTCCATTTTATAATTGAGGAAGCAAGCTAAGATTTTAAGTGACTAACCCAGGGACACCCAGCTTGTAAGTGTGATGCTATATTTGAACTCAGGTTTCACTGATTCCAGGCCAAGTACTCTATCCACTGCCCCACCTACTTTCCTCTTAGATGATCTCTAAGGTACCTTCAAGTGGTTACCTTCAGTGATTCTATAAATTACCTATTAATACAAAATTTTGTGAATAATGATTTATCATGAACCTTGGAACAAGAAAGTCAAGACAGAGCCAAGCCCTGAATACATACTGTGGGAACACAGGAACATTTACTTTAAAGTAATCTAGCTGGCATTTATGTAGCACTTTAAAGTTCACAAAGAAATATATGTCTATTATTTAATGTGATCTTTACAACCCTCTGAGGGAGGTAAGGCCAAGTTTTATAATTGCTACTTTATAGATTAGGGAAGGGAGGCTCAGAGGCACCAGCTGTCCCCATGCCTGGAATGCATGCTCTCCTCCCCTCCACTTCTTGGAAGCTCTCTTGTCCTGGGAGACTTAGCTCAAGCACCACCTTCTGCAGGAAATCTTACCTATGCCCTCAGATGCCAGGGCTCTCCCTTTCTAAACTCTTTAGAACTTACTTTGTCTTTGTTTGGTATATTCTTATATAGGCAAACATCTCCCTCATTAAATGAAGTCTCTTTAAGACAAGCATGGTTTCCTTTTTCTTTGTATCTTCATTACTTAGCTTAGCACAGAGCTTGGCACAATCTTACTGATTCATTGATCACCCAAGATCCCACAGCTGAGATCTGAATACATGTCTTTTGACTATAAGTCCAAGGCTCTTTCCATCTGCCCCAGATGCTATGATTAGGTATTCCTTTTTCTCTTGGTCATGCTCTGGAAGATGTTCTTTCCTGTCTTATGTGTGACTTGTCCCTTACTACTTAAAGGCAAAAGACCTTAATTAAATCCTGACCCTGCCAATTCCTGCTTGTGAAATGTTTGGAAAGTGGCTTAAGCCATGTGGGCTTTCGTTACTTCATATAGGGACTTAGACTAGAATCAAAAGCTAGCAAAATTCAGCCAAGGACCAAATCCAGTCCACAGCCTGTTCTTGTACAAATGAATTCCCCTTCTCAGCTCCTGGGCTGTACAAAAACAGTCAGCAGGATAGATTTAGTCCATGGCCCATGGTTTGCTGACTCCTGGACTGGATGCTCCCTAGAATCCTTTCTCTCTCTAATGTCAGCATCCTGTGCTCCTTCCTCAACCTCACCCTTCCTCTCTTATGTCAACTCCAACGTTGCATCATTCTCATCATGCCCCAGCTTTGGAGTTGCTGCTGTTGTATTTTGATAGAAGAGGTCACAAAAGGCACTTTGGGTGGTAACTCAGATATCATTACCCTCTTATAGTATACTATCAGTAGCTTTGCTTTCAGATGACTAGCCGAGGAGTAATACTTTGCAAATGCTGAGTCCAAGTCATTAATAGGGCAGCTTCCAGGTTCTCCCTCAAGGATCGAAAACAAATCCTCTTATAAAGGGGATTTGTTCTGTGAAGTTTGGATTCAATTAAAGGGCTGCACTTGAGGACCTAGAGGGCTACATGTGGACTCAAGGCCCCAGGTTCCCCACCCCAAGACCTAATCTATTTAGAAGTATAGACATTTTTTAGGGGACAGAGGCCTCTGATTACATTATCAAAATTATGAGGGACTTCTAAATTATTTTTCTCTGTTTCAATACCTAAGCAGAAATCCCTGTTAGAACATTCCTCATAAGGGGCTATACAGCTTCTGCTTAAAGGTCTCCAGGCCTTTCCAGGGAAATTCACTATATTCTCCTTTCCTCTCAAACTCCTTGCCAATGTGTCATACTACTGATCACACCTTGCCAAACTCCAGGCCTGGATTGCACCCACCATTTATCTCATTGGCTCTTATTCACATCCTGCTGAACGAAGGGAGAAAAACATCATAAAACTGCTCTGATTAGGTCCACAATAAATTTATGTTAACAATAATGATGATGACAGCTAGCATTTATGCAGAGCTTTAAGGTTCGCCAGATGTTTTATGTGTCTTACCACATGTGATCCTCATAATCACTTCATGAGGTAGATGCTATTATTATCTCCATTTTAGAAATGAGGAAACTGAGGAACTGAGGAGTTAAATGTTTTACCCAAGATCACACAGTTTCTTATTATTTATTTAGTTTTAGTTTTCAACATTCAGTTCCACAATCCCTTGAGTTCCGAATTTTCCCTCTCTCCCTCTCTTGCCTTCTCCCCACCATGGTAGTATGCAATCAGATATAGGTTCTACAAATACCATCACATTAAACATTAGTCAAATTATAAAGAAGGATTGTAACCAGCTGAGTGAACAATGAGAAAGAAGGAAAAAAACAAAACAAACCACAAAAGAGAGCGAGCAAGTAGTTTGCTTCCATCTGCATTCAGACTCTGTAATTCTTTCTCTGGATGTGGATACCTCTTTCCATCATGAGTTTTTTGGAGTTGTCTCATAACCTTGCATTACTGAGAGGAGCCCAGTCTATCAAAGTTAGTTATCACAGATATGATGTGTCTATAATTATGTACTAAGTTCTCCTGGTTCTGCTCTCCTCACTCAGCATCAGTTTGTCTAAGTCTCTCCAGGTTATTACGAAGTCCATCTGCCCCTCATTTCTCATAGCACAATAGTATTCTATTGCATTCATATACCGCAACTTGTTTAGCCATTCCCCAACTGATGGACATCCCCTCCATTTCTAATTCTTTGACACCACAAAAAGAGTTGCTATAAATATTTTATGTACATATGGGTCTTTTTCCCACTTCTATGATCTCTTTGGGACACAGTCCTACAAGTGGTATTGCTGGGTCAAAGGACAAGTACCTTTTTATAGCCCCTTGGGCACAGTTCCAGATTGCTCTCCAGAATGGTAAGATCACTTCACAACTCCTGCAGTTATGCATTAGTGTTCCAGTTTTTTTTTTCATATCTTCTCCAGCACTTCTCATTTTCCTGTTTTGTCATCTTAGCCAATCTGAAAAGTGAGATGTGGTACTTCAGAGTTGTTTTGATTTGCATTTCTTTAATTGATAGTGATTTAGAGCATTTTTATATGCTTATAGATATCTTTAATTTCTTCCCCTAAAAACTGCGAGTCAGTAAGTTTCTGAGACAGAATGCAAACTCAGGTGTCCCCACCCCCAAGGCTCTGTTCAGAGTCCTTGTTTCTTTTCCCTCTTGTATATCCTACTTTGTGATCTCATAGGTTCTCATAATTTCATTTATTATCTCTAAGCATATGATTCCCAGATCCATATATTCAGCCCTCATCTCTCTCCTGAGCTTCAGCCTCACACCATCTACTTCCTTTTGAACATCTTGAACTGTGTATCCTATAGCTATCTGTAAAGCCAAGCATGAGATGCTTTCCAGAGGATTGCTGCTGTGGACAGCTTTCAAGATTCTGATTACACAGTAGAGCAAACTCTCTATTCAGTAACAAATCAGAGCAAAACATTCACAGAAAATCAAAGTACAGCATTCACAATGTTACAACTTATCACAGAAAATAAAAAAACAGCATTCACCATATCACAACTCAACAACTTATCACTAAAACAGTCACATAGTTTTTACCAAAGTGGTTACATAGTTTTGAACAAAGCACAATCATTTAGTAATTCAATCATTTAGTATCTCAATTATTCAATCATCCTTAAAGAGGCTTGAGGGACACAAAGTACAAAAGTCAATGGACTCCACTCCTGGGTCATTCATTTGGTCAGTCAGAAAGTCTTTAAGTCCTCAGTTCAATCACAAAGTCCAAAAGTCAAAGTTCATCCCTGCAGTGCAACTAAATTACAATATCAATCACTACTCAGTACTCTCTTAAGGGGTAGTGGAAATTACACAGGCCATCTACCCCTAGGTCACAAGTAAGTTACAATTTTATTAGTCACTACTCAAACAGTTCCATCAGTTACTACTCAGCATGGGGAGGTCTTTTCATCTTGACTTGGGGCAGATAACTCCTACCTGAATCCACCAAACTGTCACCTGGGTTCAAATGCAGACAGCTCCCAGTTCCTTGTCTAGCTCTCCATGCAGTTCCTGATCCACATTGGAGTTCACAGTGTCCAGTCCATCTCAAATCCTTCACAGTCTCTTTTCCTGGGAAGACAAGGCTTAATGAAGCCACAATAACATTAATGTACATTTTCAGAGCCACAAAAACATTTCTACAAAATCCCAGCTCCGCAGTTATGCTTCCTCACTCTTTGGCAGCTTCAGCTGGCCCTCAGAAGCCCTCAGCACCCCAGAAGCTCTGTTCTCAAAATCAAAATCACTTTATCCAGCCTCCATATGGCTTGCTCCAAAAAATTCTGTCTCAGTTCTCAATTCTCATTCCTCTTCTCAGTTCTTCTCAATTCTCAGTTCAGTCTTCAGTCCAGCAGCAGCAGGTCCATGATGTTTATCCCAAGAAGTTCTGACTGTCCAGCTTGTGATCTTCCTTATATAGGATATAACTCCTCCCTGTTCAGCCACTTCCTGTCACGTCAGCAACAGGGTTCCCTGTTCAGTCCCTTCCTGTTATGTCAGCAACAGGGGTTCATATGTCCTGTTTCTTTACATAGGCTTGTTTTGAAACTAGGTGCTAAGTACTTGTCAGCTTTCCAATACAAATTTCATTACCATTACACTATTTCAAACAACTCTCTCCACAACAAAATTCATTATCATTATCTCCCTCTCAAATTCGCTCCTCTGCCAATTTTTCTATTACTCTTGAGGATAACACCAATCTTCCAGTCACCTAGATTAACAACCATAGTATTCTTGACTCTACATTTCACCTCACATATCTAATCTATCATCAAGTCTTGGAATTTTTGCCTTCACAATATTTCTCATATATATCCCCTTGTCTTCATGCACAAGGCCACCACCCTAACTAGGCCTTCACATTATCACTTGCCTTAATTATTGCAATATCTTTCTACTTGTTGGTCCTACCTCAGCTTCCTCTTTCCTCACTCCAGTCTGTACTCACACATATGCAAAAGTTCTTTTTCCAAAGCAAAGATCTGACATTGTCGCAACACACACCTCTCTTAGTAAACTCCAGTGGCTCCCTATTACCCTTGGGGTTCAATATAAAGTCCTCGACTGGACATTTAAAGCTCTTCACAGCTTGGCATCTTTCTACCTTCCTGAAGTCCATACATTTTCCTCCCCTTCATCACTCTATCATCTACCTACATCAAAATACTTGCTGCTCCTTGTATGCTTTATCTCCAAGGCATTTAGATGGTGCAATAGAGTGCTGCGCTTAGATTCAAGAATATCTAGGTTCAAATTTTGCCTCAGATGCTACTGTGTGACCCTGGTCAAGTCATTTAACCTCTGTCTGCCTCAGTTTTCTCATTTGGAAAATATAGATAATAATGACACCTTTTCCCAGGCTTGTTGTGAGAATATTTATAAAGTATTTATCACAGTGCCTGGCACATAGTAGGTGTTTCATAAATGTTCATTTCCTTTTTTGTTTCTTTCCAGTTTCTTTGCCTTTTTACAACAGCTGCCCTGCACATGTGGTAAGTCATAGAATGTCTACTCTTCATACCACCTTTTAGTTTCTCTCATTTTCTGCAAAATTCAAGTCAAATCCCAAATTCTTCAGGAGGTGTCTCCTGGTTCTCTGCCCACCCTCCCTTCACCTTTTTCTGTCACTTCTTTTCCTCCAAGGTTATTTTCCATTTACACTGTATATGTCTTATATATACCTTGTTGTTTTCACGTTTGTCTATTCCATTATAAAGTGAGTTTGGAGGAACTAGGATTATCATCATCATCATCATTTCTGTTATTACTGTTATTATTATTAACTTTCTTTGTATTCACAGAAGAGTGCTTGGCACATAGTAAGTATTTAATAGGTGCTTACTGACTAACTCCTAGGCATTCCTAGGACACGCTAGGTGGCACAGTGGGTAGAATGCATGGCCTGAAGTCAAGAAGCCACCTTTTCCTAAGTTCAAATCCAACCTCTGTTACTTGTTATCTGTGTGACCCTGGGCAAGTCACTTAACCCCATTTGCCTCAGTTTCCTCATCAGTAAAATGATCTGGAGAAGGGAATGGCAAACCACTCCAGTGTCTTTGTCAAGAAAACCCCAAAAGGGATCACAAAGAATTGGACACAACTCAAATTAGGCATTCCATGTGTGGACTGCTTTAATTGTCTGAAAGATATTCCCTACATTGAACCAAAGTTTCCCTCCCTGACTTTTTTCCATTTGTCTTAGTTCTATCCTCTGAACTGAACAGAACAAGTTTAAGCCCTGTTCTATATGATAGTACTTTAGATTCTTGAAGACAGCCGCTATGTACCTTTAAGTATGATTTTCTTCATGATAAACATTCTCAGTTCCTTCAACAGATCTTTGAATGGACTTGTCTCTGTTCCTTCCATCATCCTGATTCCTCTTCTCTAGATGTGCTTCAAATTGCAAAAATGTTAGACCTAGAATCAAATATAACACTACAAATTAGAGGTCCAACACATGACCCATGGGTTACATGCAGCCCATAACACTCCCAACTAAGACCTGAACCAGATTAAAAAGTAATGTGAGGGGGGAAGCTAGGTGGTGCAGTGGATAGAACACTGACCTTGGAGTCAGGAGGACCTGAGTTCAAATGCAGCACCAGACCTACTAGCTGTGTGACTCTGGGCAAGTCCCTTGACCTTAATTGCCTTGCCAAAACAAAAAAATAATTAGGAAATATTTAACAAAATAAATAAAAAATACAATAAAACATAGATAATATGAATGTGTAGTTTTCTAAGTCAATGTGTGGTCCACATGGGGATCTTTATGTCTGGTTTTTGTTATTGTGGTTGTTCAATCATTTTCAATAATGTTCAACTCTTTGTGACCCCGCTTGGGAGTTTCTTGGTAATGATACTGAAGTGGTTTGACATTACCTTCTCCAACTCATTTCACAGATGAAGAAACTGAAGCAAACAAGCTTAAGTAACTCATCCAGAGTCAAATACATATTAAGCATCTGAGGCCAGATTTGAACTCACAAAGATGAGTCCTCCTGACTTCAGGCCCTAGTACCCTACCCACTGAGCCACCTAGCTTCCCTACATAGGATTTTATGCCTACAGTGATCTGTATACCTCACAGGCATTTCTTCATACCACTACTAACAAACTATCTAAACCCTCCTATCAGCTTATTCTTCTTCCCAACCCTGTCAGTATTCCCTTTACCATCTTTAATAGCAAATGAGCAAAAGAGAAGCTACTTAATTCAAAATCATGCGGAATTCCTGGAATAAAATAATAGCACAAGATAACCAAAAGGGACTTTGGAATATAGACTATTCAAGGTAGAAAGAACCTTAGAACAAAGAACAAAAATGTTAGAATAAGCTAGCACCTTCTTAGAACATTAGAACAAAGACTGACAGAGCTGTAGGGGGTCTTACAGCATAGAATTTATGAGCTGGAAGGAATCTTAGAAATGATCTACTCATATGACCTTGGACGAATCATTTAACTTCTTTAGATTTCTATTTCCTTTTCTGCAAAATGTAAGGGTTGGGCCTTGATGGCCTCTGAGGTCCCTTTCAGATCTAGGTATATGATCCTACCAGTTAGTCCAAGCATTTCATTTCATAGATGGGAAAGCCAAGGCCTAAAGAGAGGAAGGGACTTGCTTGCCTAAGCTCACAGAACTGTTTAAAACCAAGCTAAAGCTACAGCTCAGGCACCTTTCTCCTCAGCCCAGCGGTCTTGCCCCTACACTGTGCAAATCGCCATCAGGACACCCAGGCTAGAAAAAGGAAAAGAAAAAGAACAAAGCAAACCCATGAAGCCAGGACTTTACATGAACTTTCAGCTTTGCCTTTGCCCACTGGGCATGGCTAATCAGTGAGTGATGAAGATTTAAGCAAGTACTTATTTGGTTGGTAAAGGACAAAGGTGGCCATTATTCATATTTTAAAGGACTTAAATCGCTATGAAGTGACTAAAATTCTTAACACCCTACCACCATTGTAATGGAATCTTAGCATTTCTGAGCTGGAAAGGATGTTAGGATATAATCCAACCTCTTCATTTTGTAGCAGAGGGTGCTGAGTCCTGAACTTGCAGTATGGAAGGAAGGAAGGAAGGAAGGAAGGAAGGAAGGAAGGAAGGAAGGAAGGAAGGAAGGAAGGAAGGAAGGAAGGAAGAAAGGAAGGAAGGAAGGAAGGAAGGAAGGAACGAAGGAAGAAAGGAAGGAACGAAGGAAGGAACGAAGGAACGAAGGAACGAAGGAAGGAAGAAAGGAACGAAGGAAGGAAGGAACGAAGGAAGGAAGGAAGAAGACACCTGTGTTTTGATACCTACTCTACTAAATAGTTTACTAAGTACTTATATGTGCTTATATTAAATGCTGGGGATATAAAAATAAGTAAACAAGATAGTCTCTACTCTCAAAAAAAACTGCTCTAATGAGGAGAAAGCAACACATAAAATCATGGTAGAAAAAGAGGAGTAGGCTTTGAGTGGACCATCTCAAAAGAGACTTGAGTAGATGTTGTAGAAACTTGGTTCCTGGCAAGATGAGGCAAAAAGCTCACCTGTCAGAGTTGGAGGTGAGTGGGTGGGTGTATGAGGAGAAAGCCAAGGGCAGAGTCTAAGTTGCTGATGGGGTGAAGGTTGTCAGAAAACAGAACCCTGACCAGAAAACTGAACCCTGACCAGAAAGCTACAAGAAGTTTGATTTAGCAAATTTACCTTCTGTAGACCAAATAAGTAGTATATTTCACAATGTACATTTTTATTTTCCCAATGTCTGAAGATGTTATTATGATAAACAGAATACAAATGAATTGTAAAGCTTCACTGAATTAATTGCAGCTTTTTGTCAATCAATGGATGTTAATAGTATGACTATTATCATGTGAGTGTCCATGAAACTTGTTAACGTTAAAAAGATTTGTTTATGCTCAGAAAAACTGGGGACCACTGAGCTAAATTATTTCAAAGGTTTACTTCTAAATGGTTAGTGTTTTGGAGATATATGTTTGTGCATTTATTGTTCTTGGAAGCCACTTGCCCCAGGTTCTTTTCTTTCTTTCTGTTTCTCTCTCTCTCTCTCTCTCTCTCTCGCTCTCTCTCTCTCTCTCTCTCTCTCTCTCTCTCTCTCTCTCTCTCTCTCTCTCTCTCTCTCGCTCTCTCTCTCTCTCTCTCTCTCGCTCTCTCTCTCTCTCTCGCGCGCGCTCTCTCTCTCGCTCTCTCTCTCGCTCTCTCTCTCTCTCTCTCGCTCTCTCTCTCTCTCTCTCTCTCTCTCTCTCTCTCTCTCTCTCTCACTCTCTCTCTGGAGCACTAAAAACAAACTAAGAAGGACTCTTTGGATAATCCCATCCTACTGTAATCCCTGGTTTTGTATTTTTTTAAAATGGTCTGCTGCTTTGACTTTACAAAGTTCCCTTTTACTGTTACAATGTATGATGTATCCCTGACCATGTCTAGTAAATTCTGGTCATCTGACTGACTTCTTGCCATAAATGCTTGGTTATTTGAGCTGTAAGTTTGTTTATTGAGGAAAATGTGTGTGTGTGTATTTGTGTGTGTGTGTGTGTGTGTGTGATTATACCTAATGGATCATGTCGGCATGAGACCTATATCATATAGAGGCATGCCTGGGTTCATCATTCCATTTTTTTTTAGCTCTGCCCTCTAGCCCCTAAATTTATTAGTATTATGTCAGAAGTGAGTGCTCTGTGTAGCACAAGCCCCATGTTGCTGATATCCTTCCACCAAAGGAAGAGGCTGGGAAAGTAATCCTGCATTAGAGACATGCAAGGTGATCTGTTTCAATCCCTCTGAGAGAAATAATGGTGGAAGGAGGTATGCGGGAAATGGCAAGACAGCCTTTTGATGCAATGACTACAGAGGTACTTAGGATGCTGACCATAAAAATAGACGTTTCAATACATTTAATAGGAGTTTTCAGTTTTTATCTGAAGGCAAGTGGAATGATAAAAATGATGGAGCCCCCAAAGTTAAAATGAATCCATTTTAGTAAGCAGACACAATTTTGTAAAGTGCAGATCTATTATTGCCAGCCAACTCTTATTTAATAATTAAAGCAGTCACCCATCTATCTGCTAACCAGGACAGCACTGCATGAAGGTGTTTATTGATCCAGGATGTCATTTCAGATAGCATACTCATGTCCTGTCCTTCTGCATGTCTTTCAAATAGCACCTGGCACTGAAACAGAAAGTCAAAATGGTACAAAATGTAAACCAAGAGCAGATTTAATGTGATTGCTGCCCATAAAAAGAAATTTGAGGGGAAAGAAAGAACAGAAAAGGGGAGACATACCATTCCATATTGAGCAATAACATAACACAGGAAAAAGAACACCAGGACTGGGGAGTAGCAGACCTGGGTTCAAGTACCAGCTTTGTGTCTGCCTAGATTGTATATCCTTGGAAAAGTCATATAATCTCTGGAATTGTAGTTTCTTAGCTGTAAAATGAGAACCTGTCAATGGAGGATTAGATGATCTCTAAGGCCTCATTCATTTTTAACATTCAGTCTATAATTTTATGTCCTAAATCTTGTTTAGCAAATTCTTGTTTTTTATTGCCTTTTGAAAATTTAGAGTTTAGTCATAGAATATCAGAACTGGAAGGGATCTCAAGAGTCTTCCATCCAACCCTTACTAGAAGCATGAAACCCTTTTACAACATGTTTGACAAGTGATCAACAAGCCTTTTACATGAAGACTTTCAAAGTGTGAGAACCCATTACCTCTGATGGGCAGCCTATTGTATTTTTAAACAGCTTTACATTTGCTCTTAAAAAAATAGATGTGAGCAGGCACTAGGTGGCAGTGAAGAGAGCATCAGCCCTAGAGTCAGGAGGACCTGAGTTCAAATATGACCTCAGGCACTTATGAAAAAAAAAAACCCCACCAAACTAGCCATGTGACTTTGGGCAAGTCACCTAACCCTAACTGTCCTCCAAAAAGAAAAAAAATAGATGTAATATTTTGTCTTGACCTAAATATGTACCCATTTCTTCTCTCCTAAGGATCTCATGGTGTCATTGTTTATAACCAAGTCTACCCAGAATATACTCCAATCTTTTTTGTGTGTGCAAATTTTTTTTTAAATTTTATTGACTTGTTTACTTTTAGGTTACAAGATTCAGTTCCAGAGTCATTTGAGTTTCAGACTTTTCTTCCCTCCTTCCCCACCCCGCACCCCCGCCATGGTGACATACAATCATGTATAGGATCTGCAAACTCCTTCACATTGTACAATAGTCTGGTTGTATAGGTGTTATAGCCAATGGAGTGAACAATGAGTAAAGAGAAACAAAAGCCAAACATCGAAAAGAATGATAGTATGCATTGCTTCAGTCTCCTTTTAAACTCTGATATTTCTGGATCTTTCTCTGAATGTAGACATCTCCTTCCATCCTGGGACTTGTAGAGTTAGTTGTCTTTTAACTGTGCAATGCTGAGAAGCGTCCAGTTTT
>JAQQSW010005518.1:0-14169 GCA_028646575.1 Pseudocheirus occidentalis | reverse complement strand
TTCCTGCTGCCACAGCCGCCTCCAGCTGCTTCCTTGCCCTGGGAGCAGTTTGGCTGGACCTGCTCTTCTTCTCCTGAGTTAGCAAAATCCACTGACCTTTCTCTTAGCCTTTTTTTCTTCTGGCCTGATAGATGTGGTAACTGTGCCTCCAGTGCAGCCAATCTGCTCTCCTATAGATGTGGCTCCCTGCCCGATGCCCCAGGGCTTGACCCGGCCAGGGTTTTGACACGGGTCCCAGACTGCTGCGAAGAGCCCTGCCTCCTGCGCTGCCTGTAGCAACAGATGTGCTTTCTCTCTTTTGGAGAGTTTGGGAGCTTAAAAATCTGTTTAGTATCCCATTTTATGTGTTTTTTAGCGTGTTTGTGTGGGAGCTGTGGTGCCTTGCTGCTTCTATGCCGCCATCTTGGCTCTGCCCCTTGGTGATAATGTTAATGAGTACGTGTAGGTCAAGGAAGGGTGAGGTGGAATGCATGATGGAAATATCAGAGGCTGTGGTCCAAAAGAATAGGTTAATAATTGTTATTCCTGAGGTGGATTTGACCATCAAATTAATGATGGAGCATCACTAAGCATGGGTAAAAAAGAGAAAGTAGAATTTGGGATGTTGAAGAGCTGTTCAGTAATACAAAATCCTTATAATGAACTTAATAAACTATAAGGGGACTTTACTTAGTGTCACTTGTGCTAAAAAAATGTAACTATAGAAGGGGTATTATTTTGTTAAATTTAATCCATATTCAAAATTTGAATGTAATAAAAGTTCACAGCTTCATATTAAAAACAACAACATGATTCTCTGTCATGAAAGATTTATCGATGCCATGACTTATTATGTCCATTGTTTTTCTCTTGTTGTAGGTATATTAGCCAAAGCCACAAAGGCGTTTATGGAAAGAGGCTCAGAAGTGACGATGATGCCTATGAAATTAACATGCCTAAGCATTTCAGCTCCTCCTCTTCATAATCTTCATTATCCTTTACCTCATGACCCTTATAGGGAACCTGGAGATGGTAGTCCTGATCTTCTGGGACTCCTGTCTCCACAACATTTATCTTTTCTCTCAGCAACCTATTTCTTGGACTTTGGGACATTTCATGGAGAAGTTGAATTGCTTGGAATTTTCAAGATGTAATTCCTGTTCAAGGTGGGTTGGAATAAATTGCCTTTGAAGTTATTTCCTTCTCTGGGAAGCTCTGATTCTAAAAGTGAATTTGTTAGTTTATCTCTTAAAAGAAAGTTAGGGAAGCTATTTGGTTTGAGAGATGTATGCTGGAATGAGCTCTTCATTCTGAGAGTCTGGACTGAACTTCTAGTGCTAAGAAGCACTTTCTAGAAGAGTGACCCACTCCTCACCACAACCATTTTCAGAATTCTGCTACCAACAGAGATTCTGAGGTTTGAGTGGTCGCATTATAGAATTTACTTTGAGACATTGTGGGCTGAAAAAAGGAAGCTATTCTACTCCCTCATCCTCCATCTGCCATATGACCAGCTTCTTTGGTTGATGATCACATGGAAAGTATGCAGATGTTTCTTTTTAAACAGGTCGATGTAATTGTATGGCCTTGTGGGAAGTGTCAATGCCTGGGGCCTAAAGGACTTGCTTTCTTCACTGTGTTTCTCTTTCCTGTCTGTTGTCTGCAACATGTTGCTGCAATTCAAGGCTTGTGTTTTTTCAATTTCTTAACTCTCTTTAGAGATTACATGTCTTCTATTGTACCATGGAAAAGCCCTGATAGCAACAGCTGAATACACTCATGACTTCCCTGAGAAATCAAAATTGTGTCCCCAAAGAATAAGGGTATAATCATATGTTATGCAGTCAGAAGACTAAGAGCTTTAGTTGGCCTTGCTGGAGTATTTTCCTCTAAGAGCACCTGAAGTCTCATTCTTTTTTAGCTCCATGCCCAAGCCTTTCTATAGAAATTGTAGCCTAGAAATTGAACCACTTCAACTTATTTAATTGGAACAAACATATGGTCAAGTGGTTGCCCATTTTTCTTTTATTTGTTTGATTCAAAGCAGTTCTTATACACTTTAGTGAAGCAAATGGCTGTCTGCACAAAAATTCATGCAGTAACAGTGATTGGGTATAATATTTATCTATGCTGGAGGGCTCTGATTATTCAACACTGTGAACAAGAAATGTTTCTTCATTGGGACCTCTTTTCTCTTGTGTGAGCTAGACTTCTTATGAAAGATGGGTAAGTGAAGATGCTCGGCCACTCCTAGCCTTTGGAATTTTATTACTCGTCCTGAAGGACTTTGATCATAACATTAGAGTTGGACTTCATTTGGATTTAAAAAACTAGTGACATTTAAAAGAAAAAAAGATGAGGGATCTGAAGAATTAAAAATTACAAGTTTTGAAACCCATATGCATAAGGAATCATGTGGTTGTACTCCAATGGATCATAAGACTAAAAGATGTCATATAATTTTACTGATGAAGAAAGTGATTCCTAGAGAGAGCCAGGGGACTGGTTCAAGATCACACAATATGGAGCAGAACCAGAATTTGAACGCATAACCTCCCATCCAAATCAGGTTGTTTGGACACTCTTAATAGTCCTATTAATTTTATTTCTGTGTTCTTTGAGGCACATTGTAAAAAGTATGAACAGTTTGAATTTTAAACTCTTTTTCTGATTATTTTAAGGGATGTTTTATTTTATTGACAGACATCTTATCACATTACTCCATGATTAAATGATTTTAAATATATATATATATATATCACATCATGTTAAATCTGGAAAAGACCACCTAATTCTTCTCCATAATTTTGCAAATGAGGTACTGAGCTGAAGAGAGATAAATTAAGAGAAGAAAAGTGACTAAGATATCAGTAAGTCAGAACCAGACAGGACAAGAACTAAGCTTTGCTTACTCTGAGGTTATGAATATTTTCATTATGCCACACATGCTTATGGTATGGAGAGTTCAGAATTCAAGTATTTTGGTACTCTATTATTATACCCATTTTTCAGATGAGGTGAATGAGACTGAGAGAATTTAAATGACTTGCATGGTCTCATGTCAGAGTCTGGGACAGTTTGAACTCAGTATGTCTGTCTCTGTATCCTTTGTTCTATGCATTCTGCTAACCGACTGTGGTTGTTCAGCCATGGCTGACTCTTCATAACCCTGTAGACCATAGCACACCAATACTATTTATGGGGTTTTCTTGGCAAAAACATTGGAGTCATTTGACATTTCATTTTCTAGTGGATGAAGGTAAACAGGTGTTAATTGCTTTGCCCAGGGTCACACAGCTGGTAAGTGTCTAAGATCAGATTTGAACTCAGTTCTTCCTGACTCCTGGCTCAGCGCTGTATCCGTTGAGCAATTCAATTGCCTCAGTATGCCAACAAACTACCTGCCAGAAGATCATAAGACTAAGTTGGGATAGATTTTTACTTCATTCCATTTGACAGGTGAGGAAATAGGGTCTTAGATGGTAAGTGACTTTCCTTCATTAACGTGTATGGGAAATATTGAAATCAGAATTTGAATCTAAGCCTTCTCACTTGTAAATCAAATGGCTTAGCCATTATAGAAGTTGCTACTTGCTCATGAACTTATTATTTTTTTGTTCTGTATATCTCAGAAAACTTTATAACAAAGTTTGTACCATGAATTTAAGAATCTTTTCCAACTATTGCAAGAAATGATATTTTCATTTTATTGGGAGAAGTCCTCCTACCAGATTACTCTCTGACTTTAATAGTAATAAATGTATTGATCATACTCTACATGTTTGAATATAGAAAAGGGCATCTAGCCCCTCCTGAGATAACTGAGGCCTAGGTTGTGGGTAGATATTCCTAATGTTCACAGAGTAAGTTGGTAGTTGAGGCAAAGACTAGACTGCAGCCCTCCTAGCTCTGAGGTCACTAGTTGTTTTCAAGGTCTTTTTTGTTCATTTCTCATCTAGACATTTTACTGATATCTCTTGTTTTACGTTCATTTCTCAGTACCTCTTCTCATCTCTATGTACATAGTTACTCCCTGTAATAAGGACTGCAAAAAGAAAAAGGAAAAAAAAATAATCTCAGTAAAACTAACCAATATATCACTAAAGTCTGACAGTATCTAGAAAAATAGTGTCTTACTTTGGCAAAGAAAAGAGCACAGTTGTAAGATTTTTTTTTGCTCAGTCCTACTTGAGTTCAACAAAATGGGCTGACCACTGGATGGGTGTTACCTTGCTCAAAGTGAGATCCTGAAAAGACCTTAGCCTAAAAGAGCCAAGGTTTCCCACTGCATCTGGGGCCAACTCTAGTCATTTTGATGATTATTTGGCCAATGGACCCAGATGACTTTGGAGGAGAAAGTTAGGCTGGTGACCTTGTACAATCCTTCCTCTCTTGAATCAAAGTCAACTGCAAGTCCTGTGACCATCTCCCTGATGCCATGGTCCTCTTCAAGAATGAAGGACAAACACAACAACAGCAATATGGGCTTAATAACACGCTTAATGAACTTACTGAGGAAAGTGTAATGTGACTTTATTTGCTCACAATGAAATTTGCTGAAAAAAATACTATTAAAGGTCTAGACTTTTTTGTGTTACAAACAATCCTTTAGTTTCTCTGGCAGATGGCTTGCATAGTCTTAATGTATTTTTTGTTGCTTTGAAAAAAAGCACTGTACAAATTTACGTGCCATTTCCCCCTCCCCCCCACTAATTTTTCAAGGGGCCATTTCCTTTTTTTCTAGAAAATACTTTTTTCAAAGCAAGTTGAAAATGAATAAAACATGATTCCCAAGAAAATTTACCTTATGTTTTTAATATCCAAGTAGAAATCTCCAAAGGAAAGCTATATATAGCTTTGCATCTGATAGGACCTCATGTCTCTTAAGGACTACTCTGTAACCACTCCCTGTAGTTCTGTAATGAGAACAGAGCTTGCCTCTACCTTTAATTCAATGTTTTTTGGCTATCTTCACTCAGTTCTGAGCCAAGGGGAGCTGCTGCAGCAGGCCAGTGGGAACTGTAAATGAGACAGAAGCTATGTGGAGGAATTGTGGAAGGTAACAGTTTTGGGTAGGAGACAATACAGGAGGGGAAAGGGATAGAAGCAAGTGTATATAGTAGCCTGGAGAAGGCAGCACAGTGACAAGGAAGACAGAAGACAGAAGTCAGGAAGCATGGCTAGATGATTCAAGAGCCAAACATTCAGCAGTCAGCCTGCCCCAAGATAACAGTGCTCTTTGGTCTTCTCTAGTTACCAATATTAATGCCAGTTTCAACTCTGTTGTCTTACTAAGGGTTTGAGAATCACTCTGCAGGTTGGCAGCAATCTTGTACATGGAGGCAGAGGCTAAGATATTAAATTTAGAGCTGTGAAAGGACCTCAGAAGCCTGTGAAGTGCAAACCATTTATTTTACAAAGGGGGAACTTGGGCTTGGAGGCCCAAGTGACTTAAGCAAGGTGACACATGCATCCATTGATATAGTCATGATTCTAATGCTGGTCCTCTGATATCAATTCTGGCATTCTTTCCATTGTATCATGAAGATCAAATTTACTTTCCTATTTGTCCTTGGAGTAAAGAGGACCTTCATTCACAAATCTTCCACCTGACACATACCATCTATGTGACCTGATTAACCTCTCGATGTCCCAGGTGACAACAGTTTACAGATTGGTTGTTGTTCTGTAGCTGTGGAGGAGATTTCCACATGGGAACCTCCTTACTCTGATGACACCTCAGGCCTTGACCAAAAAATTCAGTCCTATTTTAATCTCTTTCTGTTTTTAAGATTCATTGATCTTTCACATGGTCTGACATAAAGTCATACTGATGAGAACTCAGGACTGAAACCCAGGGGGAAATCCAGAAAAAGTCATAGTGAGTCCTTTGTCCAGGCAGTCATAGGGAGAAAGAGCAGTCTGAAGACATTGGAGACAAAGATGGCAAAGAATGGGAATCTGAGAGGAAATGAATGAACATCTTATAGCATATAATGAAGATGAATTTAGAGTGACCTGGGAAGATCTGTTTGATCTGATGCTGAATGAAGTGAATAGAATGAGATGAATTTATATATATATATATATATATATATATATATATATATATATGTATATATATATATATAGTGAAAACAAATAACTTCAAAAGAATTAGGTACTATTAGCAGCATAATAGTGTAGCTAGGTAGTGTGGTGGATAGCGTTAAGCCTGAAATCAGGAAGACTTAATATTCCTGAGTCCAAATCTGGCTTCAGACACTTGCTAACTATGTGACCCTGGTTAAGTCCTTTCAGCCTGTTTGACTCTATTCCTCATCTGTAAAATGAGCTGGAGAAGTACATGGCAAACCACTCTAGTATCTTTGCTAAGAAAACCCCAAATGGGGTTATGGATGTTGATGCGACTGAAAACAACCAGCAGCAGCAGCAGCAGCAGCATAATGAATCCAGAAGGCTCATGATGAAACATACTACTCACCTTCTGAGACAGAAGTGGACTCAGAGTACAAAATGAGACATTTTTAAAAACTATGACCAACATGAAAATTTGTTTTGATTGCCTATATATGTTAGTAAGAGGATTTGTTTTTCCCTCTCTAGTTCTCTAGTGTGTGTGGGCTTGGGATGAAAGGATTAGAAGGCAGACTTTTGCTCATTTAAAAATGAAATGAAGGGAAATTTAAAAAGGCTTCTTACATAAGATGGGGTTTTGGCTGGAACTTGAAGGAATTCAGGAAAGCTAGAATTTGGAGATGAAGAGGGAGAACATTCCCAGCATGGGGAGCAGCCATTGAAAATTCCCAGAGCTGGGAGCTGGAATGTCTTGCTTGAGGAATAGTAAGGGGACAATGTTGCTTGAATACCATGTGAGAGGTAGATAAGGTACAAGACCAAAAAGGAGTGAGGTCTCCATTATAAAATGGATGATTTTCTATTCTATTCTGGATGTGATATATTGACATTGAAGTTTGAGTTGAGACATGACACGGTCAAAACTAAGCTTTAGGAAATCACTCTGCTGAGCAGTGAATAGAAACTTGCAGTAGGAACAACCACAACAACAAGAACAAAACACACACACAATTGCAATAGTCTAGATGTGAGGTAATGAGGATTCACACTGAGGTGGTTGAAGTGTCAGAGGAGAGAAAGGGGCATAGAGAAACATAAAGGGAAAATTGACTGGTCTTGAAAGCAGATTAGATGTAGGAGGCAAGAGATTGAGGAATCAAGAATGAAATATGAATAATCATTAATGAGGAAACATGGAGAATGTGAGAAGTTTTTGAGGATTAGAGAGATACAGGTATGATTTTAGTGTGTAGGGATACTGAGGCACTGAAGGTCACTGAGAGAATGGGCATGATAGAGGGGCAATCTGCTGAAGAGGATGGACATTAGATTAGTTGGGAATATGGGGGAGTATACCCTGACAAGGAGAAGGGCCACAACTTCATGTGATACAGTGAAGGAGTAGATGGTGTCAGAAGACATCTTGGGGATGAAAAGGTTTTGAAGGGCCACTGTGGTGAGGGGATAGCAAGTTGTTAAAGGATCACTTTGCAGCAGTGAGAGCCCAGTAAAGTTTATATAGTTTAAATTTTTAGTGGAAGCAGTCAACATGGTTTCATGATTATCTTCAGCTTTGATCAACAGCATGATCATAGGAGTGAAGGCTGAAGATAGAGGTAATGATCCAAGGATGAGCTTGGAAGAGTAAGATCAATGAGATAATAAAATGGCTTCCAGGCTCAAGTAAGATGCAGTGGAGGAATAGGTCTTGTGAAAAAGCACACATTAAGGAACTGTGACGTTAGAGTGCTTGTGGAAGAAACAATAAGAATGTAGAAGTATGAATGTTGGAGTTGGGAGGAGAGAAGCAAAGCAGGGCTACGAATTCTTAGCTTTATGCTGGCTCTGGGTGAGAAAGACCCAAGGAATCTCCTTCAGCTGAAGACCCTCAGTAGTTCATTCTCCTTTGGATGGCTAGTGCCTTTTAATTTCAACATGGTTCCAACTTTATGGTGAGCAAAAGAAAGGCTTCTTTATTCTACATTGTTACAGATTAGAACTAGCTACAGGGTTATCTATGAATACTCCTGTGTCCAGAAAGCATTTCATCTGATGAGCCCTCAGTACAGATTCATAAGGATGATGCTTATTGGCCAATATCCTGCTATATTATTCTTTAACAGAGTGACATATATTCATGAGAAAGACATAGCCTTCTCACCCTGCTTACTAGCACATTGTCTCATGCTAATTTTCTCTGCAAATAAGACACACCTCAGATTTTAGCTATGATGTAGCACATTTTGAATTGTTAGAATTGGTAGACAACAAACAAGTTGGGGAGGAATATGCAAAACTATTTCTATAAATATGAATCTGGGAAAAATGAATTGGAGGGACCTGGAACAGTTGTCATGATAATCACCTAGATTCTACTTATTTCTCAGGCCAACATTTCTGCTCCTAATACAAGATATGTCTCTGGCTATGGATTATGCCTTAAAGTTCTTCATTGCATGAAATTTTTTTGATGGTTTCTTTCTTGTCCCAGGTGAATAATTCAGCTTCCAAAAGACAATTATGGATAACAGGTCAGAAGTGAATGAATTCATCCTTGTAGGATTAACAGATGCTCCAGAGATCCAGGTTCCCCTCTTTATAATATTCACTGTCATCTACCTCATCACCCTGGTGGGGAACCTGGGGATGATAGCCCTGA
This sequence comes from Pseudocheirus occidentalis, assembly GCA_028646575.1. Taxonomy (NCBI): domain Eukaryota; kingdom Metazoa; phylum Chordata; class Mammalia; order Diprotodontia; family Pseudocheiridae; genus Pseudocheirus; species Pseudocheirus occidentalis. Next base: position 5,453 of record JAQQSW010005518.1, on the reverse strand, counting down.
TCTCCTGGGATGCTCGTCTCCATACACCCATGTACTTTTTCCTCAGTAACCTCTCTCTGGTGGATTTTGGCTATTCTTCAGCTATTACTCCCAAGGTTATGGCTATTTTCCTCATGGAAGACAAAGCAATCTCCTACAATGGTTGTGTTGCACAATTTTTCTTCTTTGTGGCCTTTTCCACTGTGGAAAGTTATCTACTGGCTGCTATGGCTTATGATCGCCACGCAGCTGTGTGTAAGCCCCTCCATTATACCACCACCATGACATCAAGTGTGTGCACTGGTCTAGCTATTGGCTCCTATGTCTGTGGTTTTCTGAATTCTTCCATTCACACAACAGACACTTTCAGCTTTGACTTTTGTAGTTCCAATGTGGTCCATCACTTTTTCTGTGATTTTCCAGCACTTGTAGCTCTCTCCTGTTCTGAGACACACATCAGTGAACTGATTGTCTTCTTTGTTGTGGGATTCAATGTTTTTTTGCCCTCTTCATCATTTTGATATCCTACTTATTCATCTTTATTGCCATCCTGAGGATACATTCAGCTGAGGGTAGGCAGAAAGCCTTCTCCACCTGTGCCTCCCATCTCACAGCTGTCTCCATATTCTATGGAACAGTAATCTTCATGTACTTACAACCCAGTTCTAGTCACTCCATGGACACAGACAAGGTAGTGTCTGTCTTCTACACTATAGTTATCCCCATGCTGAACCCTCTGGTCTATAGCCTGAGGAATAAAGATGTCAAGAGTGCTTTCATTAAAATTTCTCAGGATGCAAAGTCATCATTAGGTTTATCTTTTTAATTAAGTTGCAAATGTAACACATCTTTTCTCTTCCCATCTTCATAGTACATATGCTCTTTATGGCCCAAACACTCTTTAGCCTCTGTCAAATGGGCAGACAAATGGATTGTCCTTTTCCTTCCTCAACCTAGGAAGCACCTCCTTCCAAAGGTTTCCAACTCCTGAAGCCCTGATCTACAGCTTATAGGATTTGGGGGAATATGCACTATTTATCTCAATTCAGTTCTCACTCTACAACATTTTCTGAAATTCAAAAAATTTCACCTTAAATTTGGAAAGAACTTTAGCGTAGCCCTTGCTGTGGAACAGGGCATGATGTTACATACTGAGAATAGCCCTTGTGCACATTTCATTGCCTCATTGGATTATTTGGCCTAAGTAATCATTAAATGAGTCGGGGATTATGATTGCTGAATGACCTATCTCAGTTGTTATGAGAAAAGTGCTACAAAACTGTTAGTTACTATTCTTCTCAAGCTGAATTTTTGCCTGCTATCCTATTTCTTTGGCATGACGTGCTTGCAGTGTGAAATTTTCCTTTAGCTAGAGAGATTTGCCACTTGTTTATAATGTTTATAGAGGGCTGTTTGGGGCACTGGCAGGTCACATGAATTTTTCATGAAAGCCAGAATTCAAGCTAGCCAGCTAGAGTCAAGAATCATCTTATGTCTCCTTCATTCCAAGACCACCCTGGTTGTCCATTGCACCATGCTGTTATCAACATGTTTAATTTTACAGTTGAAATAAATATACTAATTCAGCTGGGTGATCCTGTGGAAATAAGGTCATAGAAAAGAACTGGCAATTGAGGGGATGCTCATCAATCGAGAAATGGCTGAACAAGTTGGCCTTGAAAAGTGTGTGTACTATGAAGATATGAGGAGAAATGATGGAATATCTCGTGGTATAAGAGATGATGAGCACATTGCTTTCAGAGAAACCTAGGAAGACTTATATGAACTGATACAAAGTGAAATGAGAAGAACTGGAAGAAGATTGTACATAGTAACAGCAATATTGTATGTTGATGAATTCTGAATGACTTAGTTGTTCTCAGAATACAAAGTTCCAAGACAATTCTGAAAGACTTGGGGTACAAAATGCTACTTACCTCCAGAGAAAGAACTAATAGAGTCTGAATACAGATTGAAGCATAATTTTAAAAAATATTTTTATTCTTTTATTCTAAATCTGTGTTTCTTTTTTGCATGGCTAACATGTAAATGGTTTGCATAAAATGCACATGTATAATCTATATCAAATTGCTTGCCTTCTCAAGGAGGGGACAGTGAAGGGAGGGAAAGAGATCACTGAGAACTAAAATTAAAAAAAATGTTAAAAATGTTTTTATTTACACATAATTGAGGAAAAAGAAATAAGAAAAGAAATAAGACCACAAGTCTTTTTGTAGGTTTTCTATTCTGTTTTCATGAACAAGAATTAAAATGATCTCATTTGTACTGAGCTTCTTTCCTCATGTCCTGGATGCCTTTGTTCTTCTTTTGCTTATTTATCCTTATTTATCCTGTCAGTTTAGTTGAGAAAGAAACAATAGCCCCTTCTCAGCATACCATGACTGAACCAACACTTTATTGTTGACTCCATTTTCATTATCTCCTCCACATCACAAAGGAGACTCTTGTTCATGTGAGGGCTCTTGGGAATTTTCTACTTCTAGGTGCCTGATTCTGTAGTTGGGTGTTGAACTTTCCTGTTTACAAAAACTGCAAAAGCCAAATAGTCTGAATGGCTTAGACTGGGACACAGTAAACTGGAATGCCTTTTCATCTAGCTTGAGCTGCTCAAGTGAAAAGTCATTGGTCTTAGAATTCACTCACCTACTACTCCAAGATGTGATGAGAGAAACTGGAGATGCTTTTGACAAGGTTAGAGGCCCTCCTTTAGGCTTGGGTGCTTGAATGAGGGAAGGCCCTGGGCATGCTACTTCCTCATCTTCTACCTGACACATAATTAACTTATTTGGAGAATGGCTAGAGGGCAGCTAGGGGGTGCACTGAATAGAATACTGGGCCAGGGTCACTGGAAGCCTTGAGTTCAAATCTGACCCCAAATACTAACTACCTGACTTTGCGTATCACTTAACCCCTGTCTATCTAAGTTTGTTAAAATTACACTATCTACCTGATAGGGTTGTTGCGACGCCCAAATGACATAATATTTGCAAGCATTTAGGACGCTAAATGTGTCTGGCACATAGTGGGCGCTTAATAAATGCTTTCACTTCCTTTCTCATATTGAATTTCCATGTTCAGACATTTTCATGTTCTACTATTTTAAAATATATTCTATATGATAGAATTAACAGGTGTTAATAACCATGAACGTTTCAATATACAAAAATACGTAAAAAGTGCATAGGAAGATGTTAATATTATGCAATACTTTTAAGTGTTTGTTACTTTTAACCAATAGTAAAACTGCCCTGCTTATCTGTGTCCCTTTCTAGAATTCCTTTATCTTCTAAGGATTCATTGGTTTTCTTTTTTCTTTTCTTTTTTTATCACTAAGATTTAATCACCTAAGAATTCATCAAACCCTCTATATCATCAGCCCCCATCCCTTGAAATCAAACATTACTTTTCAAAGTGGAAAATGAAATCAAGCTGTATTATGAGAAGCTGCCCTGCCTGAGGCCTAAGGAACTTATCTCATCCCCTGCCTGTTATTCTACTGTCCATCTGGTGCCTCCATCAGGTTTCTACCTAGCGAAGTGAGCTCATGGTCTTAATTCTTTGACTCTTCTGAGAGCAACAATATCTTTTGAGTACTGTAGAGAATTTCTGACATTATCAATGTGGTATGAGTCCCTGTAGGCTATGCTATGTTTTTACATGTTTTGCAGAGGAACAGACTAAGAAGTTCTGGGGGTCCTCAGAGGAACCTTTGTCCCCTAAGGGCACTGATGCTCCCTCCCATGCTTATAAAACTCCACTCTGGGGCCACAGAAAACCTTTTTTTTACTATTGTACATGGGACAAGCTTGAAGTGAGGTGATCGTCCATAACTTACTTATTAATTTATTCAGAAAGAATTCTCCTATGCTTAATTCATCTGATTACCTCACTGACACCAAGATCCATGCACCAGTGGTGAGTGAGAATAACAGCCCATAACCTGGAGAGCACTGTGTGTTTGTCACTAGGCACGGGGACAGGTTTCTCCAATAAAACCCCTGCTGACTCTTCTCTGGCTTAGGCTTCTAAATGAAGACCTGTAAGTGAGGATACTTGATCAATCTTTCCCCTTAGAGTCTTGTCACCAAACTAAGGAACTGAGGTAGGTCTCATATGGGGCAGCTAGGTGGCACATTAGATAGAATAGTGGTCTGGAGTCAAGAAGACCCATCTTCCTGAATTCAAATTTGGCCTCAGATACTTACTAGCTGTGTGACCCTGGGAAAGTCACTTAACCCTGTTTGCCTCAGTACCTCATCTACAAAATGAGCTGGAAATAGAAAACCACACCAGTATCTTTGCCAAGAAATCCCCAAATAGGGCCATAAAAAGTTGGATACAATTGAAACAACTGAGCAACAGCAAGATCTCCTAAGTTAGGACCCTTAGTGACAGGTCTTACTGAAATCTACAATAGATGCGTCATATGAAAAAACAAAAGAGGATTCACATTTTCAAGGAAAGGGGAGGTCTAGGGTTCCACATCATAGGTTTGGAACCACTGTTTTGATAATGTTCCATGAGCTTACATTTAAAAAGAAGAAAATAATAATAACTAACATTTATTTGACAATTTGAAGTTTACAAAGCACTGTACATTATTTTTATTTCATTTCATGCCCACAACAATGTGAGGCAATGGATATTATTGTCATTTTACAGATGAGAAAACCCAGGATCAAAGAGGTTAAGTGACTTGACCTGGGTCATGTAGATTATGATACCGAGAATAGGCTTTGAACACACGTCTTCCTACCTCCATGTCCTTTACTCTGTCCACTTTGCTAGTAGCACTTCTTTTACATTGAGTTAGGGAAAAATATCTTTGGACGACAGTTTGACAGATGAAGAAATAAAGGGGCTGAGAGGGGAGGTGGAGCCAAGATGGCGGCATAGAAGCAGTAAAGCACCACAGCTCCCACACAAACACGCTAAAAAATTCATAAAATGGGACGCTAAACAGATTTTCAAGCTCCAAAACTCTCCACAAGACAGAAAGCACTACAGGCAGCGCAGCAGGGGGGGCTCTTCGCTACAGTCTGGGACCTGCTGCTGAAACCCCGGCTGGCTCAGGCCCTGCGGCATCGGGCGGGGAACGCAGCTATAGGAGAGCTGATCGGCTGCACTGGAGGCAGAGTTTCCACATCTATCAGGCCAGAAGACAAAAAGGCTAAGAGAAAGGTCAGTGGATTTTGCTAACTGGGGAGGAGAAGAGCGGGTCTGGCCAAACTGCTCCCAGGGCAAGGAGGCAGGGGGAGGCGGCTGTAGCTGCAGGAACGTCTGAGAGCTGCAGCGACTTCCACTGGGCTGCTTCAGAGCCCTCGGCCTGCAGATAGCAGGGGGGCTGACACCACCTATCGAGGCCAAGGGGGATGAGAGGGGGGGTGATGGAGGGAAGGGTGAGGTGGGGGGAGGGGTGCAGGAAGCATTCATTCATCTCAGTAAAGGGACAG
>JAQQSW010005517.1:0-14169 GCA_028646575.1 Pseudocheirus occidentalis | reverse complement strand
GTTCATGTTTCTAAGGTGTCATGCAACTATCTAAAAGGTTCATGTTTGTAAGGTGTCATGCAACTATTAAGAAAACCTACAAACATGTTAGATTTATTATTATTGTTGTTATTGTTATTATACAAATTCGGGGAAGTTTTTAAGGAAGCTACTCATTTGTGACTCAGAAAAGACCAGACTTGTCATCTGGGAGTCGTAAGCAGAAACATCTTGTGTCCATATTAAGCATCTCCATTCCCTGCAAATGAACAAAATTTCAAGTAAACACTTCAAGGACCTCATGGCTATTAACAAAGCAGAATCCAGTTTGCCAAATATATGGCCAATAAATGTTAAATTAAAAAATCATCATAGAAAAGACTATTTTCATACTTCATATTCCTAGATCTCATTTACAAAATAAAATATCCTGAACCAGTCTTATTTTCTTTATTTTTAAAAATTCTACTGAACTTTACATTTAGAAAGCCTGGAAGTACTAGGATAGAGATTTAGGAGAGAGGATTTTTTTAAACTACCAATACTATTTTTTATCCTTCCAAACATAACAGATACAGAAGGATGAGACATGATTTTAATAATGACAATGAGGAAACTTCTAGGATAGGAATTTCTTTGTATAAAACATACGAAGTATTAGTTATTATCTTGTCTACTTCGCTAGCTTGTCAAGAACTGGTGAGAAGATTTTTATGTACAGAATGTCATTAAGTCTTTAAGAAGTTCACCTGTTTTCTTTTACAGACTTGGAGACATTCCTACACAGCTTCATATGACATATATGATTTAAATAAGAGGTCAGTGAATTTTACATAAAATCTAGCAGGGGTTAATACTGGTTTTGGGAGAGGGAAAGAAGAGATTATAGTGAATCCTGAATCTTGTTTATTTTCTGTTTGATTTTTCTTCTAGAGAACTGGTTTTAGATGAGAAAATTCCTGGTCTCATACAGCAGATCTCCTGGTCACCAGTTGGTCACAAATTGGTCAGTAAATGCAAATGTTCTTTCATTGGCTATTGTTCGTAAGTTTGGTATTACTTTTGACTCTGCCTTTCAGCAAGTTTTTCAAGTTTTGTCTCCACGGTATCTGCTTTCTGTTTTCACTGATACATAGCAGCCACCTGTTTAACTTCACTTGTTTCTCTGACTTCCATTGCACTCTGGCATAATCTTACGGGTCGATAGGCCTGTACATAAAATTCCCTTTGCTCAGAAATCTTCTGTGCCTCTCTTTGCTATAAAACGTTCAAATTCCTTTTACTGGAATTCAAGCCCTCTCTAATCTGGCACCACACTTAATCTTATCTCACATTACTCCCTTCCACATAATCTACATTCCATTTATGCTAGACTGTTTGCCCAACCCCAAACACATTTGGAGCATACTAAGTGTTTTTTTTTACTTCTGTGCCTTTGTCCACATGCCTGGCTTGTCCTTTTTGCTCATACCTGTTAAATTCCTGTCCTTAAAGGTCTAACCAAAAAGCTGCTTCTTGCATGAGGCATGACTAACAAGGCAGGCAGCCAGGTGGTACAGTGGATAGAGTACTAGTTCTGGAGTCTGGAAGATCTGAGTTCAAATCTGATCTTAAACACTACCTGTATGACCCTGGGAAAGTCCCTTAACATCCGTGTACCTTGGTTTCCTCAGTTGTAAAATGGGAATGATAACCCTATCTCCCAGGGTTGTTGTGAGGACCAATTAAGATAATAATGGTAAACATTTTGTACCTGGCACATAGTGTCTGCTCTCATTGTCATTGTCGTCATCATCATCCTCATCCTCCTCCTCCTCCTCCTCCTCCTCCTCCTCCTCATTATCATCATCATGGAGCTTACCTTGATTCTCCTAGTTGTTATTGACCTCCTGGAGGCCTTATGTAGCACTTTGGGTCTCTTCAGTGCTCTTATTATGTAATATTGTATGTCATAGTTATTGTTTACATCAGGGAAGTGGTTAGGTTTTATCTAGTTTCAATTCCATTGAGTACTCCTGGTTCCCTTTCCCTCTTGCTTTCCAGCTTCTTTCTTATTTTACTCCATTGAATTATAAACTTCTAGAGGGTAGAGACCATCTTTCTTATTCTTATTTTTCTCCCCAATGTCTAACACATAGTAGACCCAGATAGGAATTAAATTGAGTTATCTAGCCTTGGTATCTCCTTTAGCACTTAGTAGATTGCTCTGCCCATGAGCATATAATAAATGTTTGTTGAATGAATTACATGTCCTATTGTGATTGATCTAGACAGGGACAGCGTTCTATTTTTAGATGATTTAACTGAGTTCTCCCTCATAGGATTACATTTCTAGATTTGGAACATACCCTGATACCATTCATTTCACAGATGAAGAAAAAGAAAGCCTGTGCTATGCACAATGTTAAGTAGATAGAGGTTAAGTGATTTGCCCAAGATTAAATAGTAGTTGCCAGACAGCAATTTGATGTTGGTTAATCATCTCGAGAGCTTGTGCTGTCCCACTACTGCAAAACCTGAGAAGGCCACCCAACACTCATGGTCGTTTTCAGTATTTTTTGGTTTAATAGACTGCAACGTGGAATAGTGGACAGTGAGCTGACCTTGAAGGGAGGAACACTGGAGAGCAATTGGAGGAAAATAGTTTTTGACCTATTTCTTATACTGTATACTGTAATGAATTGCAAGTAAACTAAATAGAAAAAAATCATAACATGAGAGGAAAATGGAATTTTAAATTTGTAACCAGCTGTTACAACTCTAAGAATATTACACATGATAAATTAGGCTACTTTTCAGTATGTAGAGAAAATGGCCTTTACACAAATAAAATAAATGCAGCTAGAATAAGAAAATTTAATTTGATTCAATTCTGCAAACATTTATTGATAGTCTGTTAGGCATTGAGAATGTCCCTGTCCTCAAAGGTGGAAGTATGAAGAGAGTTAATTCTAAGTGTGTGAATCCACTTGTGCAAAGTCATGGATGAAGAAGGAATGATGTGTAGGAGGAAGATCTAATAGGCTAGTTTTCCTGGGTTGGGGAATGTGTGAAGAATAGGAAATAAGGTTGGAAGTATAGCTAGGAGTTGGGTTGTGACAGGGTAGAGTGAGGATTTTGAATTTTGTCCTAGAATTAGTAGGGAATCATTGAAGATTTTTGAGTTCAGGAGTATTAATAGACATGTTTTAGGAATATTAATTTCATAGCTATGTGCAAAATGGATTGGAGAGGCCAGAAGGTGGAGGTAGGACTACTAGCGAAGAATATGTGAAAGATGTTTTGGAATTTGGATCAGTTGATTGTAAATGGTGGTTGAGAGAGAAGAGTGAGTCAAGAAAGATTTCAAGGCTGGAAGTGTGGGTGATCAAATGGAGCTGGTGCCATAAACAGAAATGGACTAGTTTTGAGAAAGGATGGGTTTTGGGAAAGATATACGGAGTTCCTTTTTGGACAGGTTTAGTTTGAGATGCCTTTGGAACATCCAGTTTAAAATGTTCAGTAAGAAATTGGTACTGCACAGCTGGAATTAAGGAGAGAGATTGGTATTTAACTGAAATACTTTGGAAATGCTTGTGTACAGGTAAAGATTGAACTAGTAAGTAAACTAGAGAGCTAAGGGAGAGAATATGGAACCAAGAAGAAAGCCTAGGACTAAGATGAAACTTCCAGGCACACCCACACTTAATGGATGACCATCCAGGAAAAAAGATGCGTCTTTTTCATACCAATAATATTCCTAGTTATGCAAATCCACTTGTCAGAATTGAAAAGGGGTGGATGAATTTGGTGAAACTGGTAACCTTTGTCCTACTTCCTAACAGCAAACAAAATTGCATAGTTATATATGAATAAAAAAAAACTCAAAACCATAAAACTCAAATAAGAGTATTTGACCATGTTGATATTTTCAAAGCACACATCAGTGCTCTAATGGAAAACTATTAAGCTTTGAGGCTTCTATACTGTAGGTCATGAGATGGAAGACATTTTATCAATGAAACAGTCAATCAATACTGTTTAAGTGCCTACTGTGTACCAGGCACTGTGGTAAGTGCTGGGGGTATAATTACAAAGAATGATTGTAATCCTTATTTGTCCTATCTTTGGGTCAGACAGCTAACTAGTCTGAGTTTTGTTTTTTTCTATATGTTTATTAGGATTTATTTCCCCCTGTGTTTTGAAGATATAATTTGCAATTTAAATAGTTGGGTTAAAAGGTGTTCTGATGTTGAAATTCATAATCTAATGGAAGTGAATGTTGAAAACTAAAAATAAATAAGTTATAAGGAAAAGGTGTTCTAATACATCATTCTTATTGTTTCTTTATAGGCATATGTTTGGAATAATGATATTTATATTAAAAATGAACCACATTTGCCAAGTTTGAGGATCACCTATAATGGAAAAGAAAATGAAATATTTAATGGAATAACTGACTGGGTTTACGAAGGTACAGTTTTAAAAAACTTTTTAAAACCAGAAAATAATGAATCGATACCATTTTGAAAGTAAATGTAAAATACAAGCTCTCACACCTATTTTTAGAATACAAAAAATGTATTTGTTTATAAGCTAAAGAAATGCTTTATATTAGGCTATCTTATAAATTATTAGACCACAGGGGTTTGCAATAAACCTTTAGGACTGTGGCCTTGCTACTGGCTTAGGTTTAGGTAACTCCCTAGACCCTGGAGGCTGATGAGTGAACAGATTCAAGTCAAATATTTTTCAGCCAGATCTATCTTACTAACAGTAGTTGATAAGGAAAGAAAAACAATGTCACAACATTCCATGCAGAGAGAGAATAAAACCTAAGGGGTGGGGGCATTGGGGAGGGAAAGCAATTTTCCAGAGAATTTGTGCCCATTTGCTCTTAGGGAAAAAAATTGGTTTCCTGCTTTTAAAAGTGGGGAAAATGATTAGAGATAACATTTGTTAAAATGTGGAGGTCATTAGTATCAACAGCTTTTGAAAGTGATGTTTGGGTGTTTCGTGTACAGTGAACGTGTTGATAAAATGTATAGTAAGCTCTTTTGTAGTTGCCAGACTAAACGGAATTTTGAGGTAGTTTCCAAATTCCTTGTAGGTTGTTCTGATTAAAGAGATCCAACCTAATTACTGTTAATTGTTAACAAATGAATCATTTTTATAGAAGAACAAAACTCCCTACCTTGCAACTGCTTGAAGCTAGTGTTTTCTAAAAGCCAAAGAAATATTGGAACAATGAAATTTGTTCTACATGGAGAAGTAGAGCTGGAAAGGAGTTTATGGTGATAATTTAGTTCAGTCCTCTAGTTTGGGCAGAGTTAGAGGCTTCAAGAAGTGAGCTAAGGTCACATAGTAGAACTGGGACCTGAGGCTTTAAGATTCTTGACTATATTCCCAGGTCATCTGATTGTTGTAAATGATATTAATTTATCTAGATCAGAACTTTAAGCTCTGCCTATATCTAATCTAAGAATCAGTCACTTGTAAATCTTCGTTGTATTTTCTATGGAGTAGCTACATATTATGTATACAGTAGAATTGCTGGATAGATAATTATGAGCCCATAGATACTGCTCTGGCTCCACTCCACCCTACCCTGTCATTTTGTACATCCAGCTGGACAGACTTTGTACTGACCTGCAGAAACCTCTGCCTTCACTGACATAAGAACCAGAAGGAAAAAATCCTGGAGGTTTCACAGAATTTGTGGGTATAGAAATGGGGAGGAAGGAGGTTGATGTCTTCTTCCCAGAAATCTTTCAGGACACTGAAAAATTTCCCATACTTCCAGAAAACCTACCAATTAAGAGATTCATTTGACTTTAAAAGCATCTTCTTTTGTTAATTTACTAGAAGTGGTGATGGAATTAACATTGGTTGTGAAATCAGAGAACCTGAACTTGTGGACCAATCAATAAATTTTTAGAGATTTCTCACTTGTTAAATGATGGAGTTTAATGATTATTTATACTGATAAATATCAATATGTTTATATTTATCATAAAGAAATTATGATGTTTCTTTTTTAAAATCTTTTTTATTTTTTGTTTTTTGGAGGGTAGGACAATTGGGGTTAACCTTGCCCAAGGTCACATGGCTAGTAAGTGTTAAGTCTCTGAGGCTGGATTTGAACACAGGTCCTCCTGACTTCAGGGCCAGTGCTCTATTGACTGCACCACCTAGTGGCTCTGAAATTATGATATTTCTTAAGTAAAGGAAATTTTGATTTGGGATGGGGGAAAGGAGAGAAGTAAATTTGGAAATTTCTTTCATTGAAACCCTATTTCTTATCTTTACTTTCTCTTCTTTTTCTTCCTTCTCTTGTCCTTTTTAGTTCAATTCAATTAAACATTTTAATTACCTGTTGTATGCAGAGAATGTTCTAGGCAGCTGGGATTACCAGGAAAAGAAAGGACCTACTCTCTTGGAGTTTGGAAGTTCTTTCTCCTTTTCTTCTTTTTTTTTTTCTTTTTATATATATATATATATATTTTATTAACTTGTTTGTTCACTTTTAGGTTACAAGATTCTGTTCCATAGTCACTTCAGTTATAGATTTTTCTCCCCTTCCTCCCCATTCCCCACCCAACCCCCCCATGGTGGCATATAGTCATGTATAGGATCTGCAAACTCTTTTCCTCTTCTTCCTCCTCTTCCTTCTGTTATTCCTCATCTTTTTCCTTCTTCTGTCTTCATCTTTCCTGATTCTTCCTATACTACACAGTCCCTTTTTGAGACGTAGAACTCAGACCATACTCCTATTAGTTAGCCATTTGTGCATTGGCCTGGGAATCGAATCATCTATAACAGAGGACCATAAAGTCTAAATTCTGAAGCCTTAGCAATTAGAAACTTGAGAAATACATTCCATTGGAAAGGGTACCTTACAGGAAAATGATCTGGGAACCTTCCTTCTACTTTAAGTTGGTTAAAATAGACTTTGACTTGACCACTCACATTTCTTATCTTTACTTTACAATAACTTGGTACAGTGAAAGTATTCTTTTCCCCATTTTACATTTGGGGAATGTGAGAGGCATTGCCCTTGGCTGCAGATAGCCATCAGATTTGAACCCAGATCTGCTGCCTTTAGGTCTAACATGCTTTGTGTTCTACTATGCTGGGGCCTCCATTCCTGCGCCTTGACAGTCTTTTTTTTTTGGTTAGGGGATGCAGTGGGGTTAAGTGACTTGCCCAGGGTCATACAGCTGATTAAGTGTTGGAGGCTGTTTTTATTCCTGAGACTTGACAGTCTTAGCAATATCAGATCAGATTATTTTAGGATCTGAAGTTTCCCCATCAGTACTGCTCTTCCCCTTTCACATGTTTCCCCTTAACTCTCAATTATATTTCCTCTCCCCCATACACACAAAATCCAAAGTGATTCACTGAAGCTCACCTCAATTTAGCATTGTCTTGACTGAATAAAATCACACTGATATATGAATGATTCTTTAAGGCAAGAATTCTTAAGCTGAGGTACATCAATTTGTTTTCTTAGTATTCTGATAACTATTTTAACATCATTGCTTTGCTCTTTAATCCTCTGTATTTACATATTTACATGTGTGTATGTGTGTTTGTCTTTGCCTCAGTTCCTTATCTGTAAAATGAGTTGGAGAAGCAAATGTCAGACCAATCACTCCAGTATCTCTACCAAGAAAACCCCAAGTGGGGTCATGAAAACTTGGACATGAGTGAACAACAAATATGTTGTTATTCTGAAAAGAAGATCATAAAATTCACCATAGTACAAAAAGAGTCTATGACACAGAAAAGGTGAAGAACCTATTCTCTGGGGGATAGTTAATTTCCCAAAGAGGAATTTGTTAATATCAGCAGAATCTCTTAACTAAGTAGCTCAGTGGTAGAGTCAGGAAGACAAATCCAGTTCTCGAGACAAGTGTCTAGTTCTGGGACTCTAGGCAAGTCATGTAACCTTTGTCTTCCTCAGTTTCCTCACCTGTAAAGTTGGGTTAATATTAGTGCCTATGTCCAGGGTTGTCATGAGGATTGAATGAGATGCTGTTTGTAAAATGCCAGATATTATTATGTATGGGAGAGATGATTTGGGGTTATAATGCTTTATGATATGACGTACATTGAGGAGTCATTCCCCTTTCCTTCTCTGATAGGAGGCAAATTATGTAGAATAAACATTGCGTATGCTTATTAAGTATCTTCTCCTGTTTCAGCATCTTCTGGGGGTATGGTGCTGAGAATCCTGGTGGGAAGGGAGGGGTAAAGATGGGTTGGTTTGAGAGGATGTGTTGACCCAGTGAATGTTTGAAAATTAGAGGATCCAGACAAGTCTTCTGTACTTGATTCAATTGGTTTTTACTATGCTTCTAAGTATTAAAATGTAGTGGATTCTAAACCACAGAAACTGAGGATGGATGATTTACTTTGCAATGATGACAGAATACATAACAGTGGAATAAAATAACATTATTTTATTTAGAAATCCAAATTCGGAAAATATAACTTACATTTATTTATGTGTATTGCTCTGGTTTTGGAAGCCCAGAAAATGTAAAGTGGTTCATTTAGTTGAACTCTACTATAATTACTTAAGCTAATGAGAACAATATTTGGGATGCCAAAGCCAATTTATCAGATATTTCTTGTAACTGAAGAATTTATATCTTTTTTTTTTCCCCAGAGGAAGTCTTTAGTGATTACTCCGCTCTGTGGTGGTCTCCAGACGGCACTTTTCTAGCATATGCCCAATTTAATGATACAAAAGTTCCTATCATGCAATACTCCTTCTATTCTGATGAATCATTTCAGTACCCGAAGACTATTCAGCTTCCGTATCCAAAGGTCTGTGTTCTATTCCATATAGTGTTTCGGTAATTTGATTAAAAGAGAATGGTTTCCTTTAATCCATTCCTGCTAATGAAAATATTGTCAGTCTCTCTTCAACAGCTTGCTGTGATTACTCTTGCTGAAGTCAACAGCATCTGGCAATTTTAAAGTATTTTTATTATCCCAGGAAAGAGTGTGATTTAAGGTTTTGTAATTTCTCCAAAAACTTTGAGGAATGACAAGCAGAAAAAGATTGGAAAATGCTATTGAAAGAAAGATGGGGGAAATGGAAATGTTTGAATGAAACATCTCTAAAAGCGAAAGGGGAGTAGGTAACGAAGTCACACGGTCTCAAATGAAGGAAATGGTAATTGTAATGGCCAAAATTAAACAATGAGAGTGTTATATATATTACTTTGTAAATTGAGTTTAACCTAGGCACGGAACATTTGTCTTTGCAGGAACTTAGTATTGCAAGTTCAGAAAGATGTTCCTACTAGGTCTTTTAGGCAGTTTTTTGATTTGAAGAACTAGTTGTGGGGCAGCTAGGTGGCACAGTGGCACCAACCCTGGAGTCATGAGGACCTGAGTTCAAATGTGACCTCAGACACCTAATAGCTCTGTGACCCTGGGCAAGTCACCTAACCCAAATCGCCTCTACGGAAAAAAAAAAAAAATTAGTTGCATACTCTGTGTTTATGTTCATTAAGATTCTTGGGAACCTAAGAGGACCCTTAGAAACTAGTCAATATAAACCTGTCGCTTTACAGACAAGGAAACAAGCCCACACAGATGAAGTGAGTTGCCCAAGGTTACTCAGGTAATTGGAGTCAGAAGTGGGATGCAAAGTTCCTTTCTCTCTCTAGGACACGTGGGTGCCTCTCAAATACACTGTTTAGACATTAAGCAGACACTTATTAATCACCAACTGTATGTAAAGCATAATGCTAGTTGCTAGGAGTCAAAAATGAAATAATCCCTTCCCTGAGGGAGCTTAGCTAAGAGGCAAGGGTGGTAGAAGGAAGGAACATAGGAGCCAGAAAGATGTGAGTTCAGTACTGGCCCAGGCAAGTATTTGCCCTTAGTCTCAATTTCCTCATCCATATAATGGACCTGATAATAACTCTTACCTCAAAAGATCATTGTGAGGCTCAAGCAAGGTAATGCATGAAAAGTGATATATCTGTTATAGCAGAGTAAAGTCAATAAACATTAATTAAACACTAAACTTTGTACCAGATGGTGTTAATACAATTCAGTTCAGTAAACATTTATCAAGTATCTCCTCTGTACTCCTACCTTATATTCTAATGGAAGAAGAAAACACATTAAAAAAAAAAGTTGAAAAGAGGTGAGGGGAGATGAAGGTACCCTGTGGGGGAGCATCACAAAGAAGGTCCAGGAAAGGGAGGAGACAGAAAACGCAGTGGGCCTGGGTCTGTTTTAAAATGGAGGCTTTTGGGAGCCAGTCAGAGGAAGAGCCTGTGGTGACAGAGGGTGCTTCCAATATGTGACCGAGAAAGTCTGCAGGAGTCAGGAGTGTAGCTTTAAATTGCATCTAACATACAAAAGAGTATTTAAAAGACTTGCTGTTTCTTAAAGTAATTGGAGCCCAAGTCCATCCCCTGATGATAAAACACTATTTAAATGTTAACTCTTATTTCTCCCTGAGGAAGGGGGGATACACATACACAGATAAGTGACTATGAGTCATTTTGGAGAGTGAGGGGGCAGTAAGTTATTGGGAAAGGAATGAGAGAGAACTTGGTCTAGGAAGGACATGAACCCAGCCTCCAAGGAAGACTGGGATTCTGAGAGTCAGAGGGGAAAGGGGAGTCAATGCATTGCAAGGAAAGGAGACCAAGTGCCTGGGCCAAGGCCCAAGCAAGAGACAGGAAATGGAAGGTCAAAATTCATCCCGATTCCTTACTTAGATTTTATTTTAGAATTCCACCATGGCAGCTAGGAATTTCTGATGAAGAATTGTGACTTTAGGTATATTTATGTTATTTCACTGCCAAATTATTGACTTGAAGTTTAGTTCATTATAGACAAAAGTTTATTCTCTTCAGAAATTTTCTCAGGTGGTTTAGAAAGAGTCTTGGTTTGAACACCAGGGACCAGAGTTTGAATCTTGGCTCAGCCATTTATGTATGACATGTGACCTTGGGAAAGTCACTTAAATCTCTTTAATATAGTTTCCCCTTTTATTAAATGAGAAGGTTGACCTAGATGACTTCCCAGTGTCTTCTAACTGTCTGGGATCTCATAACCAAGTCTTCTGGCAATACAGTATAGGTTTTGAGTTGACAAACCATCTGTAACCTCTGATAATTGAGGATCACAGTATATTTGTCAGTGATCAAAGTCAGTTCAACAATCTATTCCACGCACATATAGGCCAGGTAAATTAGGAGTGTAGGTGAGGGGGAGGATCTCGGCCCAACTCTTATTCTTACAGACATCAATCAAAATATGCAACCTGTAGGGATATTCCTTAAATCAAATGTGCCACAGCTACCCTACAAGTGTATTTTAATTATTAATTCCCCAGGTTGATGAGGCCCTGAAGTAAGGAAGACGTGAGTTCAAATTTGGCCTCATAACTTGACACTTAACTAGCTGTGTGACTTTGGGCAAGTCACTTGACCCCAATTGCCCTGCCTTTTCCTCTCAAACAAAAAATTATTCAGTCCACAAAAAATAAATGATAAGATAGATGTTCCATCAGTTGATCAAATCAATTGTTTGATTAATCAGAATCAAACAGGATTCAGACTAAGTATGAGAAATTCTTGGAACTGGAGTCACATTGTATAAGAATAATATTTGGATGGGCTAAGGAAACTTGACCATGTGATCCCATGTTAGGGATCACTTCATCCTTACAAGTAAGACTCTTCTTTATGAGTTGTAAAAGAAAAAAATCATGAAAACTTTTTAAAAATACAGCTACCTTTTGCTTTGAATCAAAATGTTCATCTATATGAACATGCAGGTGAAAGAAAGAGTTGTCCTTCGTAAGTGCTTTGACTTGGTTTGCATAGAAGGAAATATTTGATTTCTCAATGTGTTATAATTAATTTAGAGATAAAGAACATCAATAATTTCAATTTATTTAGTTTATGGAAAAAACTTTGTGATCATAAAATGCCACTTTTATTTATGTATTTTTTTAAAATGTTTATTCCCCTAGGCAGGAGCCACAAATCCAACTGTAAAACTATTTGTCGTCGATACAGCACCTATCAATGAAACCACTAATGGAACATCAGTACAGATTGTAGCTCCTGCTTCTATGTTAATAGGGTAAGGTTGTTGACCCTGAAGCTCTAGGCTGCTATATTGCTTTAGAGTTTCTTAGCAGTCATGTTGAGATTTTTCAAATTATAGATCTGGCAAGTACATGATATGTAAGAAAAAAAAAAAGTTTGAGATTCCAAAGCCAGAGGATGATTATGGACGTCAAAGTTGATCATTTATTTGGGAATCTTTATTTCTTTGGTAAATTCAGCCATTGTTTTTGTTTGGATAGTCTCATCTGTTCCCAAAATATCCTTTCATAAAATAGTATCCCTGTATTTGTAATACTAAAAAATTCAGAACCATAAAGCAACTGCCTGATCAGTGGCAAAGTGTCAAACTTGTAGTCTAGAAGATGTGAGTTCAGATCTGTCTCAGACTAGGTGTGTGACCTGTACAAGTGATATAAGTGTTCTCACCTTTAGTTTTCTCATCTGTAAAATGGAAATAATGGTAGTACCTCTAACTGAACTGTTGTCAGGATCACATGAGATATGGAAATACTTTGCAAACCAAAGTGTTCTATCAGTGCTCACAGGCACTATTTGGATATTAGGGCTTATATATGATCTAGGAAGTTTATTGTACTTAAAAAAGGAAGTTGGTTGTGAGTAAATTGATAGGTTCTGACCCCAGCAAGATCCAGGACAGACAACTCAAAAGAGCATTGATTTGGCCCCTGTTTTTGTAACATATGGACTTTTTGAGGTCTATTATGTTTTGTTTTGAGTTTGTTTTCCCAGAACCTAACCATGTGTTAGACATATTAAGTGCAAATTCAATATTGTCTTGAGTTGAACTGAGGACTAACCTGAAACTTTTTAAATGGCAAAAAGCATAGCTCTTATGGAGGGTTTTTAAAAATTCTGCTATAGGCTTTTCATTTTACATTTTCCCCTATTTATGCGTCTTCTTTTTCCTTAAATCACATGTGCCACAGCTACCCTACAAGTTGTGCTTTAGTTATTTTTTTTTTTGCTTTTTTTTTTTGGAGGGCAGTTGGGGTTAAGTGACTTGCCCAAGGTCACACAGCTAGTTTTTAAGTGTCTGAGGTCGGATTTGAACTCAGGTACTCCTGACTCCAGGGCCGGTGCTCTATTCACTGCGCCACCTAGCCGCCCCTTGTGCTTTAGTTATTAATTCCACAGGATGATGAGGCATGTCAAGATTTGCCACTTAGATGGGGAAACACAGTGAAATATATTAAGACCAAATATTTGTCCTAGCGCACTTAGTTTGTCCAAAGACATAGACATTCTTCTTCCCCCGCCGCTCCTCCCAGTTTAAAGAATTGTTTTGGTTGAGCCTCTTTCTGAATTTTGACTTGGCCTGAGACATAGCCACATACCATTTGCTGTTTCTTATATGCCTATTGTAAAAGCCTTCTGGATGAACTCTGATTTGAAGTGTACCCAATGTGTTTGCTAGTGTAGTAAACTCAAGCAAAATTAGGCTTGTTTTCTGTTTTATTTTTTTCCCGTCTATTAAAGAAATATCAAGTTGTCTTTATTCTTTTACATTCCTTATATTGAAGCAGCGATAAGGATTCTCTGGTGTTAGGTTAATTCAAGAGGCATTTATTAAGCGCCTTGCATTTTCAAGATGCCAATCTTCCATTGCCTCGTCAGACATATTTTCAAAAGAACTTTTTTTTAATTGAAAATGCCATGGAAACAAATACATTCTTACAAAAAATTATTCCAAGCACATCACTTGATTGTGCTAACATCAAGTGAGGATGCCATATTTTCAAAACCACCCAGCTATATTTTGGTACTGTGACATGCTTTATTTTCTGGGCAGCATTAAAAGAAGGAGTAGTGCTAAGTTAATTCAAGGAATACTTGCCAGTCAGTAAAACACATCAGTTAAGCACTCTTTGGTATGTTACCCAGCAAATTCCCCTGAAATATTTCAGAAAAAGAGCATTACATTAACTTTCTCTCCAATCTAGCCAATCCAGTACTATATTCAGTTACCTCCAGTTTCCTTCCCTCTCTTCTTCCCTCCTTTCTTTCTTCCCTCCTTTCTTTCTTTCTTTCTTTCTTTCTTTCTTTCTTTCTTTCTTTCTTTCTTTCTTTCTTTCTT
>JAQQSW010005516.1:0-14169 GCA_028646575.1 Pseudocheirus occidentalis | reverse complement strand
AAAAAAAAAGAAAGACTACCATCCTTCCCTGTGCTTGTAATTACTGCTTATTGCTCCATAAAGCCTATGGCCCTGCCTTTAATTCCACTGCTGCTGTGACATGCACTTCTTCTGGCGCCTCAGACCTACCTAGTTCATGAATATGTATATGTGGGACCCTTCTCATGAACAAATAAGACAAAGCCTTTGCAGAATTCCTGAAGGATGAGGTTGAAGAGAAGAAATAACAGAAACAAAATTCTCATTCATAAATATCTGTAAATTGTGTCTTTGATAAATGTCTCATTTCTAAAATATATAGAGAAATTAGTCAAATCTACAAGAATACAAGTCATTCCCCAATTGATAAATGATCAAAGGATATGAACAGGCAGTTTTCAGAGGAAGAAATAAGAGCCATCTACAAGCATATGAAAAAATGCTCTAAATAACTACTCATTAGAGAGATACAAACAAAAACAACACCTATCAGATTGGCTAACATGGAAAAAGAGGAAAATATATGTTGGAGAAAATGTGGGAAAGCTGGAACACTACTGCATTGTTGGTGGAGCTGTGAACTGATCCAACCATTCTGGAGAGCACTCTGGAACTATGCTCAAAGGGCAATAAAAGAAGTGCATACCCTTTCACTCAGCAATACCACTTCTAGGCCTGTATCCCAAAGAGATCATACAAGTGGGAAAATGACTTGTATGTACAAAACATATTTATAACAACTCTTTTCATGGTGGAAAAGAATTGGAAATCAAAGGGATGCCAATCAGTTGGGGAATGGCTGAACAAATTGTGGTATATGAATGCAATGGAATACTATTGTGCAATAAAAAATGATGAACAGGCAGTCTAGAGAAACCTGGAAAGACTTATATGAACTGGTGCTGAGCTAGGGGAGCAAAACCAGGAGAACATTCTACACAGTAACTGTCACAGTGTGTGAGGACTGATTTTGATAGATCTAGCCCTTCTCAGCAATGCAAGGACCTAAAACAATTCCAAAGGACACGTGATGGAAAATGCCGCCAACATCCAGAGAAAGAACTAAGGAGTTAGAATGCAGAATGAAGCAGACTATTTTCTTTTTTGTTTGGTTTTGCTTTTCTTTGTCATGGTTTTTCTCATTTTTTTATAATTCTGTGCAACATGACTAATGTGAAAATGTGTTTAATAGGAGTGTATGTGTAGAGCCCATTTTAGACTGAAGCCATCTTGGGGAGGGAGGAGGAAGGGATAAGGAGAAAATGGAAAACTTAGGGAAATGAATATTGACAACTAAAAATAAATAATTTAATTTTAGAAATTTGAAAAGATAATTAGCAATGAAACACAACAAATAGATATATAAATGAATGTCTGAAGATTTTGAATGGATTGCATGGGCAAGAGTTAAGTTACTCCAGAAATTAGCTAGTGAGATGATCCCTGTTATGTTTGATATAAACAAGAGTATCCCAATGACTTTGGATAATGAACCACCAGAGAATGCGAGCTTCTAACTTCATGATGGAAATGCCAAAGATCAATGCTGAAAAGGCCCTGCTGCTTTATTGTGACTCTCTGAAAGATGAAGTTAGTCAGGAAGAAGAGGAAGGTCACATTCTCCAACAGGGAAATGAGCTTTCAGCTTCCAGTGATTTTGAGAGGAACAACATCAACTATATGCTTAAGATGTATTCCCTGGATTGGGATCTATATGAACACTTAACAAACTGCTTTGATTGACGACACCTTTGTAGGTGAAATACTTGAGCTCAGCAGAGCCTTGGAACTCCAGGAATACCTTAGTATTCTTGAAGATCTTAAAGAATTTGTCCAGTACCAGTAGGAAAAGTCTGGAGAAGATCATGAATATTTTGGAATACATCATTTTGCCAGTGATCCTACTGCAAAAAATCCCCATGCATAAGTGGGATGTGGGGTGGGCATGACAGAAATATAGATATCATGGAAAAAAGTATTTTTAGGCTTAGGCTTCTGCTACATTTTAATTTTTATATTTCTTCATGAAATCTCTTTCTAATAGCATTTTTTGGAGAGTAAAATAATGTAGTCTAAAGATAAATAAGGTCATTTGGACTCTCTCTGTCTCTGTTTCTATGTCTCTGTCTGTCTGTCTCTGCCTCTGTCTTTCTCTCTCTCTCTCTCTCTCTCTCTCTCTCTCTCTCTCTCTCACACACACACACACTGATATAGATAAAAAATTTAAAGTAACCTAAGGATTGAAAATGAGCAGAGATGAATTGGTGAAAATAGCAAGATTATTATTAGTGGAAATATCATAAACAAATTCAAATTACATGACAAACTATTTCATGTATCATTCTTCCTATAATCCACCTCCATACAAAAATGGTCAACAGTTATTAAGAAAAAACTTTGGTTTTATGAATAAGAACAAAAATTCAGAAAACTAGTACTGCCCTCTGGTGTTTGCTTTAATCCACACAATTAAGCAATATTGTAATTCTATAACATCTGCCTTTTGAGCCAAAATACCTAAAATGACAGAAACTGACAATGAGAAACAATTCCTTTCCAAATGCAGCATTACAGGATTATTGACTATTGACTCCCATGTGTACCAAACAGAATGATGAGTGGCATTTTCTGTCATGCATTGTTTTGCACAGAAACATCAGGTACAAATTCCAAGTGCCATTTATTTAAAAAATAACTCAGACACATTATGATCTTAATCAATTGGTTTTTTCTCAGATTTCTAAGTAAATGAATGAAAAAGCAAGTAGATCAATCAAGCAATAAATATGCCAACAAAGGTGATATCTATACACATCGATTATAGGATGCTATTATGGCACAAATGATTGATCAGTATTTCTATGTTCTAGTATAAATTTAAAAAATTTAATTTATCAACCAGAGAACTGACTAGAATCAGCACTTGAAAAATGTTTCTTTTAAAAGTACTTTAAAGAAATCTTTTTTTTTTTTTTGGAATTTGGGAAAAAAAGTTGTACAGATAAGAAGCATCAGTAAATCAGAAATATCATGTACTTGTCTAATTCACTTCCTTTGCTTTGATCATTACTGTTCTATTTTAAGATACTCTGTTTAAAAAACCTTACAAAAGATGTAATTTCACTCTGTCTCTATGAAGCTGTCATCCTGATAACAGAAGGCGAGGTTAATATTCATCTTATAGTTATATTAAGATTTTATTATACGTAATTTCTTACATTAAAAATGCTGACTTTAGAGGGTGGCTAGGTGGCGCAGTGAATAGAGCACCGGCCTTGGAGTCAGGAGTCCCTGAGTTCAAATCTGGCCTCAGACACTTAACACAAAACAAACCTAGCTGTGTGACCTTGAGCAAGTCACTTAACTCTGATTGCCCTCCAAAAAAAAAGCAAAAAAAATGTTGACTTTAAAAAAGTTTAAGACAACCCAAATGTGAATAGAGAGGTATATGATGGCTGTAAGTAGGATGGGGAAGAGAAGGAGAAGACAATACGCTTTTATACAATACCTACTATGTTCCAGGGGCTGTGCTAAGTAACCTACAAAAATTACCTCATTTTATCCTCATAACCCTACAAGATAATGGTATTACTATCCCCATTTTACAGATGTGGAAACTGAGGCAAACAGAGGTTAAGCAATTTACGCAGGCTTACAGAACTAGTAAGTCTCGAAGGTGGAATTTGAATTCAGGGCTTACTCAGGGCTGTATTCACTATACCAGCTAGTTGCCTCATCCAGGCAGCAATGCATTTCAAGAATTATAAACAAAGAAAGAAAGTTCAAAAGATACCATCAAAGAAACTCATAACTGTAGAAAAGAGAGCTATCCTTTGCTCCATTTGTATTAATAAAATGTGAAACAGTTTGGAGGAAGGTTCCCAGCACTTTGGGTGAACCCTCTGTGTCTAGCTTAAGGACCAAGAGTTGTCTAGGTTTAGGCAGCCATGGATGAGTTGTGACTTGCACCATTGGAAGGAATACTCACATCATTTAGTCTGGGGTGTTTGCAAATATATTTGTTCAGATATATTTTTCCCCTATAGAAAGAGTTTAAAAGCCTCTTTTTAGTGGATATGCATATTTTTTCATTAATGCTTAGGTTCTGGTTTGTAGGACTGGTTATTTGGGGTTGCACCTTTTACTCTTTGGAATATAATATTTCATTTCCTCCTGCAGTTTTTGGTGGGTGCAAAATCATCTTATATTATCTGACTTTCTTTTACATTTGAAGGTCTTTCTCCTGGTCCCTTGCAAAAGTTTTTGTCTGTCATTGGAATTTTTTAATTACATTTTTTCAATTAAGTAGAATTATTGCCTTTTCCTTTTCACCTTTTCTCCTCTCCCACACTGAGAAAGAAAAGAAAAAACAAAACCCTAGTCATAAGCTTTTGTAGTCACACAAAACAAATTCTTCCATTGCCATAACGAAGAAAAAACAAATCTGCATTCTGAGTATATCACCTGCTAGGGGAGTGAGTAACGTGATTCATCCTGAGTCCTCTGGTCATTGAATTCCTAATAATAGTTAATAGCTGGTATTTACATAGCACTTAAGGAACACAAAGTACTTTACAAATAATATATTGCTTAATGCTCTCCTGGGACTTAGTTGCTATTATTCCCATGTTACAGATGAGGAAACTGAAGTAGAGAAGTTCATTGGTTTGCCCAGCACAGCTAGGAAGTGTCTGAAGTTGTATATGAACTCAGGCACTCCTGATTCCAGGTTCAGTGCTCTACTGTGCCTATCTGTTCATCAAATTCTTGGTGAATGGTAAAGACAAATTAATTTGTGTTTAAATAACATTGCTACTATAGAAATTGTTCTCCTGGTTATCATTTCACTCCACATTAGTTCATAACAGATCTTCTCAAGTTTCTCTGGAACCATCCCATTTTTCACTTCATATAGTACAATAATATTCTTTTACATTTATTCACCATAACTTGTTTAGTCATTCCCAATTCACACTTCTAATTCTTTGCCAATGCAAAAAGAGCTGTTATAAATAGTTTTGTACTCATGGGTCCTATTCTTCCTTCTTTTAAGTACTTGGGGTATTAACTGACATTAGTATTGTTGTGTTGAAAGGTGTACATACTTTAATAACCTTTTTGCATAGGTCTGAATTGATTTCTAGAATGTCTTGACTAGCTCGCTATTCAAGCAACAATTCATTAATGTGCATGTTTTCTCATAGTCAACTTGGCCAATCAAATAGCTGTGATTTAGAGTCATATTTCACATGGCTATTAATATCTTGGATTCCTTCTCCTGAAAGGTGCCTGTTCATATCCTTTGACCATTTGTTAGTTGGAAAATGGCTCTTACTCTATAAACTTCAATTAGTTACCTATATATCAGAAATGACACCTTCATCAAAAAACTTATTCCAAAGACTCTTCCCTACCATTTTCTTCATTCTTTTAAAATTTGTTTTGTTTGTGCAAAAGCTTTGTAATTTTATGTAATGAAAATTGTCTATTTTTAACCTCAGGTGACACTCTCTCTCTATTGGTCATGAACTCTTCACCTATCCCTATGTCTGAAAATTTTATTCTTGCTTCTCTAATTTGTTAATAATGTCACCCTTTATGTCTGAGTCATGTAATCAGTTGAATCTTGATATAGCATGTTATAATGGCAAGAAACATCCTGTTTTAGCTATTTAATTATTTAGCACTTGGTTTCAGTTCAAGTTTCTTTTGAGCCTTGTCCATGATTGTATCAAGTCTTTGTTAAGAAACAGAACTTGTGAACTCCACAGTGGGAGGAACTTGGTGATGCAACAGGAAGTGGCAGAACAGGGAAGAGCTAATGACCAAAATATAAGGAGAAGCCCAAGCTGGGAGAGAGAAGAATTGAGAAGGGAAACTTTGTGGTGGCCAGGAACTCTGAATGTCTTGTCTGTTTCTGTTTTTTGTTTGTGATACTTTGTACAGAAGCCCTGGGATCTTACTGAAAGCCCTGAAAGAGGATTTTCTTGTTGTCTATTTAAAGAAGTCCTGGAGGAGGGTTTTGGAGGCCCTGGAACTATACCAATGGTTTGTGTTGAGTTCTCAGACCTTGTATGTGGGTCTGTGTTGATTTCACAGGCAGATCGTGAATTGATGATGGTGCTGGCAATGTGAATGAATGTTGTTTTGGCTCTGTTAAGCTTTGTCTTGCCAGAAACAGAAACTGTGAAAGACTTGAAGTAGACTGGATACTGTGAGCTTCAATATGGAACAGGAACTGGATGAGGAACTGGACAAGGAGCTGAGAGCTGCCTACCTTTGAATCCAGGTAAATTCAGGCAAAAGCTGGGACAATGGAAGAGGAACCATGGAATCTGAGAGCCAGTCTCAAGTCAAGATAGAAAGACCTCTTTTTGGGTACTTATTGCTGACTGAGGAGATTATGATTTACTGTGATGTAGGGTTGGAGAACTTTGACCTTTGTACTTTGTGTTCCTTACGGAGGCTTGCTTCTTAAGGATGACTGAGTTAAGGACTTACTGAACAATACCTTTTGTTTCAAACTATGTGACCACTTTGGTGATAAGCTGTTATGTAATAACATTGTGAATGCTGTACTTTGGTTTCTGTGAATGTTTTACTTTATTTTAGTGCCAAATAAATAGAAAGTTCCCTATACAAGGTGATCAGAATCTTAAAGCTCTTCACAGCAGCTGTCTGCCAGAAAACTGCTCATGTTTGGCTGTACAGGTGCATTTTATCTATATCCATTTTCTTCAGACTGTGTTACAGCTTTCCCCACACTTCTTTTTTCCAAAGGTAAGTATTTTATAGGAGGTTGCATTTGAGTGGAGCGATGAAACAAGCTGGGATTTATTTGTTTACTTCTATATATTGTATATATAGTCTTATTAACCTCTCTATTCCTTAGCCAACACCAAATCATTTAGGTGATTATTGTTTTGCAATATCATCTGAGATCTGGTACTGTTAGGCCTCCTTCTTTCCTGGATTTGTTTTATATTCTAGACCTTTATTCTAGCAGATGAATTTTATTGTTATTTTCTAGCTCTATAAAGCCATCTTTTGTTAGTCTGATTGTTATGACACTGAATACGTAAATTTATTTTTGTAATACTTTCATTTTCATTATATTGGTTCATGCTACCAATGAATAATGAATACTCATCCAATTACTATTTTATATTTTCTACAGTCATTTTTCATGGAATCTATCTTTCAATCTCTGCCAGATTTTTGATGATGATAGTGAGAAATTCTGATTTATATGGGTTTACTTTATATTCTGCAATTTTGCTGAAGGAGGCAGTTGTTTCAACTGATTTTTGGTTTCCTCTTTTGAGTTCTTTAAGCAAACCATCACATCTCCAAAAATTCAATAATATTTTCTATTTGTCTAAGCTTATTCCCTCTTTCTTTCCTATTTTTATCACTATATCTTGGATTTCTAACATTATATAGAATAAGAATGGTGATAATGGACATCCTTATGTTACTTCTGATCTTACTGAAAAGGCCTCTAGTTTATCCCTAATGTAGATAATGCAATCTTTTAAAAATGTATTATTTTATTACTCCCAAGTACATGTAAAAACAATTAACATTTGTTTTTAAAATGTTAAATTCCAAATTCTCTCCTGTCCTTCCCCTTCTTCCCCCACCCATTGAGAAGGCAAGCATTTTGAAATAGATTATACATGTGCAATGAGGCAAAACATTTCTATAGCAGTCATGACAAAAAAACAGACAAAAAAACCTTAAGAAAAATAAAGCAAAAGAAAGTATGCTTCAATCCATATTCAGACACAATCTTTCTTTGTCTGGGGATGGATAGCATTTTTCATTGTAAGTGTTCCAAGTTGTCTCATTCACAACTGATGCTCTTACAACATTGCTGTTACTTTGTGAATAATGAATTTCAGTTTATATCAGCTCACGTAAGTCTTTCATGGTTTTTCTTAGATCACTCTGCTCATCATTTCTTACAATACAATAGTATTCCATAACAATCACATATCACAATTTGTTCAACCATTACCCAATTGTTGGGTATCAGCTCAGTTTCCAATTCTTTGCCACCAGAAAAGATCTTCTATAAACATTTTTGTACATATATGTCCTTTTCCTATTTTTATAATCTATTTTTGGATGCAGAACTAGTGGTAGTATTGTTTGTTCAAAAGTTATGCGGGGTTTTACAGCCCTTTGGGCATAGTTCCAAATTACTCCACAGAATGTTTGAATCAATTCACAACTCTACCAACAGTGCATTAAAGTTCATTTCCTCCACATTTCCTCCAACATTTGTCATTTTCTGTTTTTGTCTTATTAGCCAATCTAATAGGTATGAGGTTGTACTTCAGAATTATTTTAATTTTAATTTCTCCAATTAGCAGGCAATTAGAACTTTTTTTCATATGGCTATAGTGAGCTTTGATAGCTTCATCTGAAAACTGACCATATCTTTTGATCATTGATCAGTTGGGGAATGGCTCTTATTTTTATAAATTTGACTCAGTTCTCTGTATGTTTGAGAAATGAAGCCTTTATCAGAGAAATTTGATTCAAAAATATTTTCACAGTTACCATTGCTAACTGTATTTCAGTCATTCCCATTCCTACCCCCCCCAATTATTCCATTCTCTTTCTCCTTTTACCCTGTCCCTCCTCAAACATGACCTCTCTTCTAGTCATCCTCTTCTCTTCTACCCTTCCCCTTCTACTGTCCTTTAGGGTAAGATAGATTTTTATATCTAGTCTAGAGTTATTATATGCTTAATTAAGTATGTTATTTCCTCTTTGAGCCAATTCTGAAGACTCCCCTTCATATTCCCAATCTCGTCCTCCATTGTGAAAGATTTTTCTTGCCTCTTTCATGTGAGATAATTTACTCCATTCTACCTCTCCCTTTCCATTTCTCCCAGTGGATTCCTGCCTTGCCCTTTAATTTTACTTTTCTTTTCTAGATATCACCCCTTCATATTCAATTCACACCTGTGCCTCTGTCTATACATATATACTCCTTTTAATTGTGCGAATACTGAGAAATTTCTTAAGAGTTAAAGTATCATCTTTCCATGTAGGAAAATAAACTGTTTAATCTTATTAAGTTCCTTAGGTTTCCCTTTCCTGTTTACCTTATTATGCTTCTCTTGAGTCATGTGTTATGCTACTGTGGTTCAGCAACATTTGAATTATTTTTTTAGTGCTTAAAGTATTTTATTCATCTGGAAATTCAGGAATCTGGTTATAATATTCCTGGGAATTTTCATTTTGCGATCTCTTCTGGGGGTAATCAGTGTAGTCTTTAAATTTTTATATCACCCTCTGGTGCTAGAATATCAGGACAGTTTTCCTTGATAATTTCTTGAAAGATAACGTCTACGTTCTTTTTCTGATCATGGCTTTCAAGTAATTCAACTATTTTTAAATTGTCTCTCCTGGATCTATTTTCTAAGTCAGTTGTTTATCCAGTGAGATATTTCATATTGTCTTCTATTTTTTTTAAAATTTGGTTTTGTTCTATTGTTTCTTGATATCTCATCAAGTCTTTCAGTTCCATTTGCTCCATTCTAATTTTTAAGGAAATATTTTCTTCAGTGACCTTTTGGACCTCCCTTTCCATTTGGCCAATTCTGCTTTTTAAGGAGTATTTTTACTTGAATGAATTTTTGTGCTTCTTTTTCAATTTGGACTAATCTGTTTTGTTAGGTGTTATTTTTATCTAGCATTTTTTTGTTTCTCCTTTACCAAGCTGTTGACTCTTTTTCTCATGATTTTCTCATGCCACTCTTATTTCTCTTTCCAATTTTTCCTCTCCTTCTTGTATTTGATTTTCAAAATCCTTTTTGAGCTCTTCCCTCGCCTGAGACAAATTCCTATTTCTCTTGGAGGCTTTGGATGTAGGAACTTTGACTTTGTTACTGTCTTCTGAGTGTGTTTTGGTTTTCCTTGGCACCAAATGACCTTAGATGGTCACTTTTTTTGTTATTTACTAATTTTCCCAGCCTATTGCTTGACTTTTAATTCATTGATAAAATGGGGCTCTACTTTCTAGATGGTGCACACACAGTACTAAACTTCAGGGGTTTTCTGCAGCTATTTTCAGAGATACTTCTAGGGACCTGTTAGTTTTCTGTTCTTCCAAGGGGGTATGATCTAAGGAGAGGTGTGTTTACTGTTCTCCTGGTCTCTGATCTGGTCTATTAGCTACCACAAGCACTCTTTTCTGCCCCGGAACTTCTTTGAGGGTTCCTGCTCCACTGTGGTTGCATGCTCTGGTGTGTTAGTGCTCCTCTTCATTCTGTGACTACTACTTAGGACTATAACCTTGATCTGAATTTGGGCAAAGCAACAAAGTCCTGACTCAGTGCTAGCAAAGACACCCTTGTAAACTCCTTCTGCCTAGTTGGTCAACCCCCTTACCATTTGTGGAGTAAGAGTTCCACAAGCAAGTGCTGTCGCTACTGATTCAGTGGCCTCTCAAGGCCTGCTCCTAATTTTCTGGGGCCTGGGTCTGTGCTGGCCTGGCCTGTTTTGGACTGTGCTCCACTTTCACCTTAGTGGGACAGACCTTTCCTGATCACTTTCTAAGTTTTATTTGGCTGGAAAAATTATTTCACCCTGTACTTTTGTGGATTCTACTACTCTGTGAATGGCTTAATGGCAATATTTAAAGGTTTTCAAAAAGGTTTGAGGGAGAGCTTAGGAGAATTTCTGCTTTTTCTCAGCCATATTGGCTCCATCTCCCCTATTTTTCTCTTTTTTAAAATGAAAATTTAAATTATCATGTTAAGAAAAAGTTTATTTCACTGTTTTAATAGTTTTTTTATAACAGGAATGGTTGTTAGATATTTTCAAAAACATTTTCTGTATTTATTGCTATGACACTATGATTTTTAGTTTTTAGTTTTTTCATCAGTTATGTTTATAGTTTTCGTAATATCAAACCAGCTCTACATTCAGAAATAGAGCTTGGTCATTGTGTATAATATGATTGGTTTGTGACAGGTTTCTATAAACTCTTTGTTAAAGTTTAATTTTAAAATTTGAATCAATATTCTTTAGGAATAAATGGTTTGTAGTTTTCTGTTTTGTCTCTCCCTCATGTGGGTATCAAGACCATATTCATTTCATAGAAGAAATTCTTTCTCAATTTTTCAACAATTTTTGGAGTATTGAAATTAATCTTCCTTTAAATATAGAATTCACTTGTAAGTCCATTTGATCCTTTTTTTTCCTTTTAGGAGCCCATTTGATCCATATTCAATTTCTTTTTCTCTGAGATTTTGTTATATAAATTCTCTGTTTCCAGTTCTATAAATATGGGAACTTTAAACTTTTGTAAACATTTATCCACTTCATCTAGACTGTCTCTTTTGTTGGTGAAAAATTTCATGCAATAGCTTCTATCAATTTATTTTATTTCTTAATTGGTTATGAACTTTTAAAATTTCAGATAGCATTAATTTTTAAAATTTAATTAATGGTTTGTTGATTTTAATGTGTTTTTAAGTTCCTTGTTATATTTATTCATTAAACAGAATTTATTTTTTGCTTTCACATTTGTTAATCTCATCTTTGAGTTTTAGAATTTTTATTTTAGTATTTAACTGGGATGGTTTAGGTTATTTGTTTTTTATTTTTAAGTTTCATGCTATTGATGAAATTGCTTAGAGATAGAAAAATCCCTCTGCTGCACCCTCAACTACTTTGTTGGAATTCCACCATTTCGGTATATTGTCTCCTTGCTTTCATTATCTTTACTAATTTAGTCAATTTCTGGATTGCTTTTGTGATTTCTTCTCTAATGCTACCATTCTTTTGATTACATAATTTACTTTTCAATTTATTTTCAAACATTTCTTCAATGGCTTTTTATTGAATTTTTTTCCCCTTACATTGCAGGATTATTTTAGTACAAAGATAAAAATACCAATGGACAAAGGTAAAAGTACACAGTACATAGTACAAAGGAAAAAGATGATTTTGGTACAGTATTTCTATCAGAGATTGTTTTAGTAGAGTATTTCTGCTTTTCTGAATTGGGGAGGTTTTTTATGCCATAATTCATGGTCAATTTTTCACAAAGGTGTGATATAGTCTGTCTATTGTATCTCATTTTTTTCTAAAACAATTCAGTTCCTTTCTTTTTTTTTTTTGCTTTTTTGTCTGGATCTATCTAAATTCAAAGGAGTAATTCATCATCTCCATTTGTAGTTTTACAGTCTATGTCTCCTAATTCTTTCTTTTTTTCTGTTTTTTTTAGTTGCTATATCATTTTGGTTCATATATGTTTAGTATTAATAACTGTCGTATATAGTACCTTTCAGCACTATATATTTACTCAGTTCATATCTTTTAATTAAGTCTATATTAATTATTGTCTTATTTGAGATAATGACTGTTACTGCTACTTTATAGAATTTACATGAAGCATGATAGATTTTTCTTCAGGTTATTATTGAACTCTATTTGAATTTTTGGCTTCAAGTATAGTTTTTGTAAACTATATATTGTGGGAATCTGCTTTCTAATGCGTCTGGTAGAGATTTCTATTTTATGAGTGAGTCCATTCCATTTTCAGTCATTATTGTCACTTGTTTTCTTTTCCCTCATCCTCTTCTCTTAGGCTTTTCCTTCTGTTTGATTTCTGTCCCTTTTATATAAGGAAGAAAGGGCTCTTTAAAGAGAAGAAATATGATCAGCTCCAGTGTTCTAGGTTTGGTGCAATTTACTTCTATTCACCTGTCCCTTTTCTACTTCCTTCTCCTTACACCCAATCACAAATTCTTATTGTTCTAGCTTTTAAACTTCTTTTTGAGGTCCACTCTCCTTAATTAGAATTTGTTTTCTCAAGAGTCATCACACTTTCTTATTACTCCTCTCCCTTCCCCCCATTTCTTCCTATTTCCCTGTTGAATAAAGTATATTTCTCTACCAAACTGTAGATGTGTGCAAGTATATATGTATGTATGTGTGTGGGTATGTGTATTCTTCTCCCCTTTGAGCACTTCAGATAAGAAT
Source organism: Pseudocheirus occidentalis (assembly GCA_028646575.1). NCBI lineage: Eukaryota > Metazoa > Chordata > Mammalia > Diprotodontia > Pseudocheiridae > Pseudocheirus > Pseudocheirus occidentalis. The sequence goes on along the minus strand of JAQQSW010005516.1, from coordinate 1,182 downwards.
GAAGTTACTCAGTTCATATCTTTTAATTAAGTCTATATTAATAATTGCCTTATTTAAGATAATGACTTACTGCTACTTTTTAGAATTCTATCCCTGTTCATTCTATCCCTTCTTCCCTGTTCTATATAGTCCTCCATTTAAATCCCCCAGTTATGTAAGATGATTTTCATCAATCTTCTTCTCCCTTCCCTCTTTCTCAAAATACACTCTTCATAGTGATCACTTTCCATTCTTTTTTTTAAACAATCATCAAAACATACAAAACTGTTCTCAGGATCTCTGTCTTATTAGATTCCTTTGTGATGATAATAGCATTCTGAGGGGACAAATGCACCATCTACCTACATAAGAGGTAAGCAGTTGGTTTTTGTTTTTTATTAAGTTCCTTTTGATTGCCCCTTCATACATGCCATTTTATGCTTCTCTTGATTCCTGTGTTTGTATTACAAAGTTTTAATGCAGTTCTGGTTGGGAATTGGGAATATTTGGGAGTCCTCTATTTCATTAAAGATCCATTTACCCCTCAGAAGGGATATACTCAATATTCCTGGGTATGTTATGCTGGGTGATAAGCCTAAATATTTTGCCTTCTGAAATATCATATTGCAAGCTTTTTATTTCTTTGTAGGTTTTGCATATCAGGTGTGATCCTGATATTTAGTGCTTGAATTCTTGCTTTGTGGGTGCTTTCAGTATTTTTTCTTTCATCTGAATCTTTGAGATTTTCCTTGGAGTTTTCAAATTGAGGGCTTCTTTCAGGTGACCCGTTGAATTATTCTATTTTCATTGGTTTCAAGACACCTAGACAGTTTTCTTTTATGTTTTATTGAAATATATCTAGGTGTTTTGGGGCTTGGCTTTCAGTTATGCCAGTAATTATTAAAACATATCTTTTCAATGTGTTTTCTGGATAAGTTGTTTTTGCTACAAGATATCTTAAATTAAAAAAAATTTTAATCTTTTGACTTTGTTTTACTATTTTTGTTCTCTCATGAAATCATTAACTTCTGTATGGTCCATTCCAATTTTCAATGAGTTTATCCCTTTGGTGAGATTTTATGTCTCTTATTTCAAGCTGTTAGTATGCTTTCTAATTCTTCTATTATTGTTTCTCTTCCAATTTTTTCCTTTAGCATTCTCATTTTATATATATATATATATATATATATATATATATATATA
>JAQQSW010005515.1:0-14169 GCA_028646575.1 Pseudocheirus occidentalis | reverse complement strand
TCAAAAATGAAAAGGGTGAATGTACCTCTGCTGAATATGAAATTAAAACAATAATTAGGAATTATTTTGCCCAACTGTATGCACATAAATTTGACAATCTTAGTGAAATGGATGAATATCTACAAAAGTATAAGTTTTCCAGACTAACTGAAGAGGAAGTAAATTACTTAAACAACCCCATCTCAGAAAAAGAAATTGAACAAGCTATCAGAGAACTACCTAGGAAAAAAATCTCCAGGGCCAGATGTATTTACTAGTGAATTCTGTCAAACATTTAAAGATCAATTGATTCCAGTACTCTACAAACTCTTTGGGAAAATTGGTGAGGAAGGAATCCTTCCAAATTCTTTTTATGACACAAATATGCTACTGATACCTAAATCAGGGAGAGACAAAATAGAGAAAGAAAATTATAGACCAATCTCCCTCATGAATATAGATGCAAAAATCTTAAATAAACTATTAGCAAAAAGACTACAGCAACTCATAACAAGAATAATACATTTTGACGAGGTTGGATTTATTCCAGGAATGCAAGGATGGTTCAGTATTAGAAAAATCATCAGTATCATTGATGATATCAACAATAAAACTAGAAGAAACCACATGATTATTTCAATAGATGCAGAAAAAGCCTTTGACAAAATACAACATCCTTTCCTATTAAATCACTAGAAAGTATAGGAATAAATGGAATTTTCCTTAGAATGATAGGTAGTATCTACTTAAAGTCATCACCAAGTATTATATGCAATGGGGAAAAACTAGAAGCATTTCCAATAAGATCAGGGGTGATACAAGGATGTCCACTAACAACCCTCTTATTCAATCTGGTACTAGAAATGTTAGCAGTAGCAATTAGAGAAGAAAAAGAAATCAAAAGAATCAAATTAGGCCAAGAAGAGACTAAGCTATCACTCTTTGCAGATGATCTGATGATATACTTGGAGAATCTTAGAGAACCAAGTAAAAAACTTGAGACAATAAATAAATTTAGCAAAGTTGCAGGATATAAAATAAACCCACATAAATCCTCAGCATTCCTATTATTTTCCAGTGAAGTCCAACAGCAAGAGATAGTAAGAGAAACCCCATTTAAAGCTACCATAGACATTATAAAATATTTGGGAATCTACTTGTCAAAACAAACCCAGTATCTTTATGAACACAACTACAAAACGCTTTTCACAGAAATAAAATCAGATCTTACTAATTGGAAAAATATCAATTGCTCATGGCTGGATAGAGCTAATATAATAAAAATTACAATTTTACCTAAATTAAATTACATATTTAGTGCCATCCCAACCAATCTACCAAAAAATTACTTTACAGAACTAGAAAAAAGTGAGAAAATTCATTTAGAAGAAAAAAAAGTCAAGAATATCAAGTCAATTAATGAAAAGAAATGTTAGGGAAGGTGGCCTGGCCGTACCAGATTTTAATCCCTATTATAAATCAGCAGTCCTCAAAACTGTCTGGTACTGGCTAAGGAATAGACTAGTGAACCAATGGAATAGATTGGGTACAAAAGACTCAGTAGGCAATGACTATAGTAACATACTATTTGATAAGCCCAAAGACCCCAGTTTCTGGGTTAAGAATTCACTATTTGACAAAAAATGCTGGGAAAATTGGAATATAGTATGGCAGAAACTTGGCATAGACCATCGTCTAACACCATACACCAAAGTCAAGTCTAAATGGGTGCATGATCTAGGCATAAAGGCTGATACTGTAAATAATCTGGGGAAGGAAGGAATAGTTTACCTGTCAGGTTTATGGAGTAGGGAATACTTTATGATGAAAGAAGAGTTGGACAGCATTATAAAATGCAAAATGGATGATCTTGATTACACTAAATTGAAAAGTTTCTGTACGAACGAAGTCAATGTAACCAAGATTAAGAGGGAAGTCGGAAATTGGGAAAGAGTATTTACAACCATTGTCTCTGATAAAAGACTCATTTCTAAAATATACAGGAAATTAAGTAAAATTTATAAGAATACAAGTCATTCCCCGATTGATAAATGGGCAAAGGATATAAACAGGCAATTTACAGAGGTAGAAATTAAAGATATCTTTAAGCATATGGAAAAATGCTCCAAATCACTATTTATTCTAGAAATGCAAATCAAAACAACTTTGAGGTACCACATCTCACCAGTCAGATTGGCTAAGATAACAAAACAGGAAAATGACAAGTGCTGGAAAGGATGTGGAAAAATTGGAACTCTGATACATTGTTGGTGGAGCTGTGAACTGATACAATCATTCTGAAGGGCAATCTGGAGCTATGCCCAAAGGGCCATAAATAATTGCATACCTTTTGGCCCAGTAATACCACTTTTGGGTTGTATTCCAAAGAGATCATAAAAGTGGGAAAAGGACCCATATGTATAAAAATATTTATTGCAACTCTCTTTGTGGGGGCAAAAAACTGGAAACTTAGGGGATGCCCATCAATTGGGGAATGGCTGAACAAGTTATAGTATATGAATGAATGGAATACTATTGTGCTATAAGAAAGGGACTTCATAATTACCTGGAGAGGCTTATGCAAATTGATGCTAAGTGAGAAGAGCAGAACCAGGAAAAATGTGTACACAGTCACAGATACATCATATGTGTGAAGACGAACCTTGATAAACTGGACTCTTCTCAGCAATGCAGAGTTATAAGACAGCTTTACAAGTCTCAGAATGGAAGGAGATATCTACACTCAGAGAAAGATATAGAAAGACCTGAGTTTAAATGGAGACTGAAGCTGCACATGCTATTGTTCTTTTCCATGTTTGGTTTTGTTTCTTTTCTTTTTTTCCCATTATTTGCTCCATTGGTTACAACGCTTCTGTACAACCAGACTATCGTACAATGTGAAAGTGTTTGCAGATCCCATACATGATCATACACCACCATGGTGTGGGGGGGAGTGGGGAGGAGAGAAAATCTGAAACTCTAGTGGTTCTGTAACTGAATATTGTAAACTAAAAGTAAATAAACAAGTCAACAAATTTAAAAATAAACAAATAAATAATTTGAAATTTTAAAAAAGAGTGAGAGGAAAAGAAGAGCCACTTTCTTGACCCAGATGGCTTCAGAGGAAAAAGTGAGGCTGGTGACTTCACACAGCTTTCAGTCACTTAAATTCAATTGACTAACAAGGCATGGTATAACGTTCCTGATGTCATGGCCTTCTGTGAGAATGTAAAAACCACAGCAGCAAAAACAAAACAACCATAAAAGTGAGGAGGGAGGTAAGGGACAATAACTAGTGAGAATGGATGAATAAAGTGACATTTTGTTGTGGGGTTTTTTTGAGGAGGGAGGAGACAGAGGCATCCTTTTTATGCAGTAAGGAAGTAACCAGTATAGAAAGATTGAACAAAAGTGAGAGACGGGATGATAAAGGGAATAATTTGCTGGAGAAGACGAGATGGAATTAAATCAATTGTGCATGTAGAGAATTTTACCTTGGCAAGAAGAAAGGCTAACTCTTCATATGAGACAGGGATGAAATGTGTGGTAACTGATTATTTGTTACATCACAATCCAGTTAATTTCAATGTCATATCTAGAAAAAATGAATATTGTTGCTGTATTTTAATGAAATTTACATCATGTTGATGAATGTGCTAGATTTTATTTTAGAATAAAAGAATGTGTATAAGCATCAGTTTAAAAACGTGTATGCCTTGTACAATTTGGACATATTGAGTGTTTTGCAATCACTTTTATTGAGAAATATGAGTTAGGAACTAGAAACAGATTTTCAAGTTGATACAAGTGTAATCAATTTCATAAAAGCAGCTTGCTAAATGAAGGCTCCACAAAATTATGTGATAAATAGAGGGAGAGCATAAAGCTTCCCCATTCTATTCAAAACACACTGGTCTCTAATGCTAAAATACTTCGTGTTATTTGATCAAAAAGAAAACATTTGCACTTTTTCTTGGTTATAACAATAAAGATAAACCAAATTCATTTTATAACCAAAAAAAGTCCTTTTGAAATTTGCATATTTAGTGGATTTAAAAAAAACTGAGTGCACTGAACAAATTTATCTAAGATCCTCAAATCCATCCAGAAAAATGTAGTGACTATGTGGTGAAAAAAGTTAGAGCTACTAATGATACAATTACAAAATAATATTTGTTTCCCAATTTTTAAATAACTATCTTGCATATGAAAGAGAAGAAAATGAAGACATGCTCGGTAATCATTTGAGCAATTTACAGAAGTATCTCTCATTTTATTTTAAAGTAGTGTTTTTATATATGAAGGAACTCATTTTCCAAGGATAAATATGATATATTTCACCTTATCCCCTCTGGACCATAATGGCTAATAGACTTGTCTTGTGTAATGTATTGAAAAGGTGTTTGAACCTGGAAATCATATGTTTTAGCTACAGGTGAATAAAATGTTCTCTCTTTCATAAAACAACATGATATAAATGGTACTATTAATCACAATATTCTGCTTATATGAAATTGGGTTTTCTGCCATAACTATTACAAAGAAAAAATATCAATCCTGATTAGTGGTTGAAAAAATATGTGAGTAGCAATACAGTCAATGACACCACATCTTGTGCTTCAAAATAAACCCACATATAAGCCCATTAATAAAATAAATATTGTTAATAATTTAAGGTGATAAATATTAAAATTGTGAATATTTTCCAAGAAATATCTGAGTATTATATGATTGTACATTTAAAGATGGTGTATTCAGACCTTTGGATATATACCTTGGGACACCCCTTCTCCATTAAGCAATAAAATAAATTACTTTCAATTAACAATTTTTGGAAGAGAGAGATAAAGAAAATTCTGGCCCAGTAATATTTCTCTGAGGAAAGAAGAGGGATCAGCCTCTGGTACCAGTCCTTCTGCTCTCAGTGTCATGGGGAAAGTGGAGGCAGAACCAAGATGGCAGAGTAAAAGCATGAACTTGCTAGAGATCTCCCACAAATCTCTGCAAATACCTTAAAAATGACTCTAAACGTATTCTAGAGGATCAAAACTCACAAAAATAGCAGAGTTAAACAAATTTCCAGACCAAGACAACCTGGAAGGTCAACAGAAAAGTTTGCTGCATAAGTCTAAGAGAGGAGTACTATCCAGCACAAAATGCACCAACACAAACCAGGCCTCAGCAAACCATGAGCAAGCCACAGGGTACTGAATAACTGACAGCTGTGGGTGGACTTCTCAACCCACGAATGTCAAACACATCTTATTCTTAGATGGTCAGTAGTAAAGGTCTGTGGAATGTGTGAGAGAGAAGCGTAGACTGACACCAACCCCAGGGTGGCAGAGGGAGCAAGCAATGACTGCTTACAGAACTCTCAGCCCACAGATGGTGGGGAAATCCAGTGGCTGATCAGAGGGAGGGTTCAGGAATCTCTTTGCTGGCACTGAAGCAGCATTATCTTGCTTTGCCTGTTCTTGGATTTGGGTCACAGTCCTGGATGGTGGTTCTGGAGTAAGAAAGAGGGCTGGAGTAGCAGATATTCTAGAGACTGTGGAGAAGGAATCCTCCTCACAGTTCCATGGCAGAAAGGAATACTTGTGGTCACTCAGAGACCAGAGCACAGGACAGGAGAGGAGCAAACACCTCTCCTTCAATCATACCACCTTGGAAGAACAGAAACTTCATAGTTTCCTAAAAGTATCTCTGAAAACAGCTGCACAAAGTCCCTGAAGCTTGGGAAAGTACATCTTCCATAATGGAAGCAGAGTCCCACCTTAACAAAATGTTTAAAAGACATGTAATTGACTGGGAAAGTGAGTAAACAGTGGGGAAAAACAGACTATACAATCTTTCTTTGGTGACAAAGAAGATCAAAACACAACCAGAAGAAGACAACAAAGACAAAGCGCCTACATCCAAAGCCTCCAAGAAAAATATGAATTGTTTGCAGGTCATGGAAGAGCTCAAAAATGATTTTGAAAATTAAGGAAGAGAATTAAAGGAAAGTTTGGGAAGAGAAATGGCAAGAACTGGCAAATTTGCAAGAAAATAATAAAAAATGAGTCAACTGCTTACTAAAAAAGAAAGAAAGAAATAATGAAGAAAATAACTCCCTAAAAATAGATTAAGCCAAATGGTAAAAGAAATTTTTTAAAAGCCAATGAGAAGAATGGCTTTAAAAGCATAATTACCCAAATTGAAAAGGAGGTCCAAAAGCTCACTGAAGAAAAGAATTCCTTCAAAATTAGAATGGAGTAAATGGATGTTAATGACTTTGAGAAATCCAGCAATCATAAAACAAAGCCAAAAGAATGAAAAAAATAGAAAACAATGTGAAATATCTCATTGGGGAAAACAACTGACCTGGAAAAATCAATCCAGGAGAGATAATTTTAAAATTATCATACTAACTGAAAGTCATGATTAAAAAAGAGTATAGTCCATGAAGGTAGTAAAATAGATATTCAATGAGATAAAGTTATTGTAAGCATTCTTGAGAAAAGACCAGCACTAAATAGAAAATTTGACTTTCAAATACAAGATCAAGAGAAGCACATAAAGGAAAACAGGAAAGGGAAATAATAAGGAACTTATTAAAGTTGAACTGCTTATATTCCTCCATGGAAAGATGAAACACTAACATCACAAAAAGTGTATTTTCTTCTTATAAGAAACAGCTGGTTACAAATGTAATTTAATTTTCTAAATCTATCATTTTCATATGGTCAGATCATAGATTTATTAGAGCAAAGATCAACAGTTCACCAAATTAGAAATTTCTCATCAAAATGAGAAATGATATGCAACTAAGGTACCTCTTACCTGACCTATTTAAAGAGACACTTGTTGATAAAAGATGCAAAATGATCAAAAATGTTCAGGATCTCACCTAAGAAAATTTAATTAATGTAAACCAAAGACAAAATAAAAAGAGCCAAAAGTACTATTACAAATGGCAAATATTGAACTGCATAAATCAGAAAAGAAATATGATCATAAAGTGCCATACCAATGTAGAATATTGTTTTTAAATTTTTCAGTGTTTTAGAAATTGTTTTTAAAAGTTTGTAAAAGAGAAAAATGGAAGATCATGAGAAGTTTCATCTCATGAAATAATAAGAAATAGATAAGAGGGAAAAGTAATTTATTAAAATTATAGTGAAATACTCAAGGATGAATCTTAGCATGAAACTAATGTAGACAACAAACATTAAAAATGGAAAACATCTGCAAATATTGCTATATCAAATTCATTTCTCAATTACAATGGAAACTCCACATTTGTGCTCTAAAATCACATTTTTGAAAGTAATAATAATCTTAAAGAAACAGATGAGAAGAACAATTTTGCTGGAACACCTTTACACAGAGAAGGACATGGGGGGAATGATTTGTGAGATGTCCGAAGAAAAGAAAATAACAATTATTTGAAGAAAACCATTACAAGTAGTATTTTTTCTTAGTAAACACACATGAGAAATTAACAAACACTAACCTGGAAAACTATCTTCTTTATAAAATGCTTATGAAAATACTCTGCAAGAATATTGAAGGAATCTTTGATGAAGATGGGAAGGCCAGATTATTTGTAAAACAAGCTACATCTTTATAATCAAACAATTGAAGGAATATTTCAGGTAAAATAAGCTACCATTTAAGAATTTTCTTGATGCTTTTTTTTAATATATTGATTCAATAGTTCAAAAGTTCTTACTATCTCAGGGAGTGAAAAGGATCATCCCAGGGAGGGGAGAGGTAAGGAAGTTAGGGGTAGAATCTGGAAATTTTTAAATATTAAAATAGTTTTACATGTAATTTGGGAGAATAAAATATTTTTGAGTTCTTAATATTTTTATGTCATGGGCACATTGATCAATTTGGTAAAGTCTATGGGCCTCTTTTCCAAATAATGTTTTTTAAAAAAGCATAATGGAACTACAAAATAAAGCACTTATATTGAAATACAACCATATGAAATAAAGTAATAGTTGTCAGGTTAAAGACCCCTCAAATAGAACAAAATGGTCCCTAAAAGACTTTTCTTCAGCAAGTCATTTCCCATACATAGTATAAGATCATGGAAGATTTCTTGAAAAATGTAACAACAGAGATAATTTTATTTGGTGAGTCAGCTATACATCTAAGGCATAAAACAAAAAAAAATGTACTTGCCATTTTCTCAGAGGAAAGTCAGCAAAAAGTACAAATGAAAAATGTCTTTCCTACACATGGTGACAATAGTCAGATTCTCCTGCTTCTAGATAAAATCATGCTGATGATATCATATTCCTGAAAAGTGTTAAAATCTCTGAGTTAAATCCACATTTCAAAAGAAATCAATCTAGGTATTTATACAGTAAGAATAAAATGAAAAATGACTTATCAAAATTATAATACTTCATTGGGTATCATAATAACAAGTCAATGGAACTTGCTTCTCATACCCAGTCTGGAAAATGAACCAGGCCCAGAACAGAGTGATTACTGAATTATATTTGAGACATTGTACAGTGCGTGAACAATCTTACAATTTTTCCTTGACACAAAACCCCGTATTTCTAACAATGTTCTTCCAAAAATATGATATGTATGAATGAATGAATGAAAATGCATTTTAAACATCTACTACATGCTAGGCATTGTGCTATGTTCTGGGAGCCCCTGCACTCAAAGAACATATATTCTTATAGGGAAAATGATATACATAAGGGAAAGGGGAAAGGCAGGAGAAATTTTTTTGGAAAGTTATAAGGATTTTGAGTGAGACCAATAGCAACAGAAAATAAAATGGCATACTCTATACAAGGCACTATAACGGAGTTAATTTGGTCATAGAGGTCCATAACTGGAAAAGATAAGAAGTGGGGAAAGGAAAGAGGAATAGTAGGAAGTGAAGTGTAATTGAGAATGGAATATGACCAAAAAAGAGTTGGAGAACATTATGAAATGCAAAATGGATAATTTTGAGTACATTAAATTGAAAAGATTTGTACAAACAAAAACCAACACAACCAAGATTAGGAGGGAAGAAGGAAATTGGGAAGGAATTTTAACTAGTGTCTCTGACAAAAGGCACATTTCTAAAATATACAGAGAAATGAGTCAAACTTATAGGAATACAAGTTATTCCCCCAATTGATAAATGGTAAAAGGATATTTAACAAGCAGTTTTCAGAGGAAGAAATTGAAGCTACCTATATTCTTATGAAAAAATGCTCTAAATCACTATTGATTAGAGAAATGCAAATCAAAACAACTCTGAGATAGCACATCACACCTATCAGACTGGCTAACACGACAAGACAGGAAAATTATAAATGCTGGAGAAGATGTGGGAAAAATAAAATGCTAATGCATTATTGGTGGAATTGTGAACTAATCCAGCTATTCTGGAAAGCAATTTGGAACTATGCCCAAATGGCTATAAAAATGTGCATACTCTTTGACCCAGCAATACCACTTCTAGGGCTGTATCCCAAAGAGAACATACAATTAGGAAAAGAAGTCACATGTACAAAAATATTTATAGCAGCACTTTTTGGAAATTGAGGAGATGCCCATCAAGTGGAGAATGGCTGGACAAGTTTTGGTGTGTAAATATAATGTAGTATTATTGTGCTATAAGAAATGATGAGCAGCCAGACTTCAAAAAAACCTGGATAGACTTATATGAACTGATGCTGAATGAAGTGAGCAAAACCAGGGGAACATTGTACACAGTAGCAGCCACATTGTGAGATAACTGAATTTGATAGATTTAGCTTTTCTCAGCAAAACAAGGACCTAAAGCAACTCCAAAAGACTCAAGATGGAAAATGCAATTCACATCCAGACAAAGAAATATGGAGTCTAAATGATGATCAAAGGATACCATTTGCTTTCTTTTGGGTTTTTTTTTGTTTTTCTTTCTCATGGTTTCTCATACATTCTAATTCTTCTATACAACATGACTAATGTGAAAATATGTTTTATAAGAATATATATGTAATACCTATATTGGATTGGACATGATCTTGGTGAAGGAGAGAGAGGAAGCAGTCAGAGAAAATTGAAAACTTATGGAAATTAATATTGAAAACTAAAAATAAATTATTTTAAGATAATAAAAATTTTTAAAACAAAATTTAAAATGCACATCATAAAAAAGAATTATAAATATTATCTTCCCATGTAGGAATATGAATAGTTTGCTTCTATTGAATCTCTTCTGTTTTCTTTTCCCTTTTTATTTAAGTTTCTATTGGGTCTTGATATTAGAGGTCAAATTTTTTATTTAGCTCTGGTCTCAGAGGACTGGTTCGATAATAGGAAAACAGCATAATTGACGATATCAACAACAAAACTAAAAGAAATCATATAATTAGCTCAATAGGTGCAGAAAAAGCTTTTGACAAAATACAAAGCCTTTTCCTATTAAAAACACTAGAGAGCCCAGAAATAAATGGAGTCTTCCTTAAAATGGTAAATATCATCTATCTAAAACCATCAGTAAGCATTATTTGTAATGGGAACAAGTGAGAAGCATAAACAATAAGATCAGCGGTGAAACAAGGATTTCTATTATGACCACTACTCTTAAATATTGTACTAGATATGTTATCTTTAGTAATAAGAGGAGAAAAAGAAATAGAAGGGACTAGAATAGGCAAAGAAGAAACAAAGCTACCAGTTTTTGCAGATGATATGATGGTACACTTAGGGAATCCTAGAGAATCAAGTAAAAAAATGCTTGAAATAATAAAAAATATTAGGAAAGTTACATGATATAAAATAAACCCACATAAATTATTAGCATTTCTATACATTGCTATTAAAGTGCAACAGCAAGAGACAGAAAGAGAAATTCCATTTAAAGTTACTGTAAGTATTATAAATAATATTTGGGAGTTTACCTGCCAAGACAAACTCAGGAACTATATGAATACAATCGCAAAACACTTTTCAAGCCCAAAAATGTCATATCTTGGAAAACATATCAAGTTTTCATGGGTAAATCAAGTTGTTACAATAAAAATGACAGTTTTACTTAAATTAATTTACTTACTCAATAATGTACAAATCAAACTATCAAAATATTATTTTATAGAGCTATAAAAACAAATGACAAAGTTCATTTGGAAGAACAAAAGAACCAGAATGACAAGGGAATTAATAAAAGAAATGCAAGAGAATGTGACCTAGCCATATGAGACCTTAAATTGTATTATAAAGCAGCAGTCATCAATGCTACTTGTTACTGGTTAATAAACAGAGTGGTAGATCAGTGGAATAAGTTCAGTACACAAGACATAGTGGTCAATGACTATAGTAATCTGCTGTTTGATAAACCCAAAGACTCTAGCTTCTGGGATTATTTGCAAAACTTGTGGGGAAACTGAAAAATAGGATGGCAGAAAATGGGCACAGTTCAACATTTTACACAATATACCAAGATAAAATCAAAATAGATACATGATTTAGATATAAAGGCTGATACTATAAACAAATTAGAAGAGTAAGGAAGAGTTTACCTGTCAGATTTATAGAGAATAGATGAATTTATGATGAAACAAGTAATAGAGAATATTATGAAATTCAAAATGAATAATTTTGATTATATTAAATTAAGAAGGTTTTGCACAGTCAATGCAAAGGATTAGAAGGGAAGCAGAAATCTGGGAAACAATTTATATAGCCAGTATTTCTGATAAAGGCCCCATTCTAAAATATATGGAGAACTGAGTTAAATTTATAAGAATACAGGTCATTCCCCAGTTGATAAAGAGTCAAAGAATATGTGAACAGACAATTTTCAGATGAAGAAATTAAAACTATCTACAGTCATATGAAAAAATCACTATTGATTAGAGAAATGCAAATCAAAACAACTCTGACGTACCACATCACACCTATCAGATTGGTTAACATGACAAGAATGGAAAATTACAAATGCTGGAGAAGATGAGGGAAAATTGGATTGCCAATGCATTGTTGGTGGAATTCTGAATTGATCCATCCATTCTGCAGAACAATTTGGAACTATGCTCAAAGTGCTATAAAAATGTGCATACCCTTTGATGCAGCAATACCTCTTCTAGGTCTGTATCCCAAAAAGATAATGAAAAAAGGGAAAAGAACCCATGTACAAAAATATTTGTAGCAGTTCTTTTTGTGGTGGCCAAGAATTATAAGTTGAAGGGACCCTAATCAATTGGTTAATGACTGAACAAGTTATGGTTTTGAATGAAATGGAATGCTATTGTGCCATAAGAAAAGCAGGAAGACTAGAAAAACCTGGAAAGATTTATATGAATTGAGGATTAGTGAAGTCAGCAGAACCAGGAGAACATTGTCCACACTAACAGCAACATTGTGTGATGACCAATTTTGTTAGACTTAGATCTTCTCAGCAATGCAATGATCTTCAACAATTCCAAAAGAGAAAGAGAAAATAGCATACTTCAATCTGCATTCAGACTCCGTAGTTCTTTCTCTGGATGTGGACGGTATTTTCCATCATGAGTCTTTTGGAAAGATGGTAATTGAAGTCAGGAGAACAGCCAAAACCTTTCCTAGAGAGCATATAATAGGAAAACAAAGAGCTGATGACTGTAGATATACCCACAGGTAGAGTTTGCCATTTCCTTTTATTTCCTTATTTCTTCCCCCCTCAAAAAAAAAAACCCTTAAAACTAAAATCATACTATTTCCAAAGAACTCTTTACCTAATAATATATTTGAGGAGTTGCAAGAACCAAAGGAGTGTGGGACAACGATAACAGTTACTTAACTTTGGCAGCAACAGAAGGACATGGTGTTCATTATCTTAATTACCTTAATGCTCATTTTCTTCTTTGCCAGGTTGATGTTTAAGAGCAAATCTGAGGTCTAATTGTATACATCCTGGCATCATACAGTTCACACCAGGCCCAGAGGCAAAAACAAGCAATTACATTCTACTGATTAATGTGCAATAGTAATTTTACAAGCTTGATGGTCCAAAGATGTTCACTGCTTCGGTGAGATAATGAATAGAAGATTGTCAAAATAATTAGCCAAGTCAGACTTCACAATTAGACCTGAGCAATGCAAAGAAATAAACAAATTATAAGTGCTTTTGGAGGAAATGGAGAGTTAAGGATATCATGGAGAAGCAAAACATAAATGAAGAGAAAATGCATTTAACATAATTGGGAAAGGATGCTATTTTTAACTATGATTGCAAAGCATGAGAGTTATACATCACTGTCACATTAACTCCAAAGAAATGATGGGCACTCTGGAAAGTGTTAGCATCAAATATTTTGTTGCTGGGGCGGAGCCAAGATGGCAGCATAGAAGCAGCAAAGCACTGCACCTCCCACACAAACACGCTAAAAAACTCACAAAATGGGACTCTAAACATATTTTCAAGCTCCAAAACTCTCCAACAGACAGAAAGCACATCTGTTGCTACAGACAGCTCAACACGTAGGGCTCTTCACAGCAAACTGGGAGCCGCAGCAGAAACCCTGGCCGGGTCAGGCCCTGGGGCATTGCCGCATATATAGGAGAGCATATCGACTGCACTGGAGGCACAGTTACCACATTTATCAGGCCAGAACAAAAAAAAGGCTAAGAGAAGGTTCAGTGGATTTTGCTAAATTTGGAGGAGAAGATCAGGGCCAGCCAAACTGTTCCCAGGGCAAGGAAGCAGTGGGAGGTGGCTGTAGCAGCAGGAATGGCTAGAGCAGCAGCAGCCTCCACTGGGCTGCTTCAGAGCCCTCAGCCTGCAGATAGCAGTGGGGCTGAGGCGATCCATCAGGGCCAAGGGCTCTTGCGTTGAGCAGCCTGGATCTGAATCATGGTCTTGAGTGGTGGTCCTGAGGTGTGTTTTCAGTGAGCCAAAGCTGGGGGGAGGGGGGACTGCAGCATCAAACTAACAGCTCCAGCAGCTGTGAAGGCCCCACCGATTTGGGACAGAGCTTTCCCCCTCCAGGAAGCAGAGTTCCACAGAGCTAAAAAAACAAGCAATTAATAGACTGGCCAACATGAGAAAAAGGAAGCAAGGCAGGAACAGCAGTAAAACTCTAGAATCCTTTTTTATGGACAAAAAAGATCAAAGCATGGAGCCAGAGGAAGACAACTCAGTCAGAACTCCCTCACCAAATGCTTCCAAGACACTGGAAGAATGCCTACTAGCTATACATCAACTGAAAAAGGACTTTGAAA
>JAQQSW010005514.1:0-14169 GCA_028646575.1 Pseudocheirus occidentalis | reverse complement strand
TTTTTTTTTTTTTTAGCTCTGTGAAACTCTTCTTCCAGGGGGAAAGCTCTGCTCCAAATTGTTTGGGTTTTCCCAGTTGCTGGAGGTATTAGGGAGGTGTTGCAAGTCCCCCCAGCTTTGGCTTACTGAAAGTGTACCCCAGGACCACCACCCAACACCACGATCCAGATCCAGGCTGCTCAACACAAGAGTACTTGGCCCTGATCAATCGATTCAGCCCCCCTGTGGAGTCTGCAGGTCAGGGGCTCTGAAGCAGCCCAGTGGGGGCCGCCCCTGGTTCCAGCAGTTCCCTTCCCCCACTGTTTCCTTGCCCTGGGGGCAGGTTGGCTGAACTGCTTTTCCTTCCCCAAATTAAGTTTCAAAGTTTCACTTTCACTTTCACTGACCATCTAATCCTGGTTTGCTTTATGAAGATTCCCTCAGGTGTGGTAGATCTTCTCTGAAGTAGACTCAAGCTGTGGCTTGGGAGGCTTTTCTCCTCCTGGCTGCCCTTGTACCTGGCCTGGCTGTGGCTGCAGTTTGGGGCTGGGCCGGTCTCTGCTCCAGGCCTGCTAGCCTGCTGGATGAGCCTTTCCTGCTGAGCTGCCCCTCTCTGGTCCCCGTTCCATAGACCTTGGCAGATGTGGAGGTGCTGGAGGCTGTAGATCCTCTCCTCTGTAGACTGGCTGCTGCGTGGCTTGGCTCAGCTCGGCTCCTTCCCACCACCCTCGGCCTGCTCGCAGTCTCGGCTTCAGGCTGGGCCAGCCTCTGCTCCCGGCCCACCATGATGAGCCCCTGCTGCCGAGCTGCCTTCTGTGAGACATGTGTTTTCTGTATTTTTGTGAGTCTGAGAGTCCTAGACTTTGTCAGGGATCATATTTTATGGGTGTTTAGGGTGGTTGTGTAGGAGCTGTGGGGCCTTGCTGCTTCTATGCCACCATCTTGGCTCTGCCCCTAACTCCATCTCTCCACAATTTCTTTTTTTTGTTTTTGTTTTTTGCTTTTTGGAGGGCAGTTGGGGTTAAGTGACTTGCCCAAGGTCACACGGCTAGTTTGTGTGTGTGTGTGTATGTGTGTGTGTGTGTGTGTGTGTGTGTGTGTGTGTGTTAAGTGTCTGAGGCCGGATTTGAACTCAGGTACTCCTGACTCCAGGGCTGGTGCTCTATTCACTGCACCACCTAGCCGCCCCTCTCCACAATTTCTTAATCAACCACATGTAGAATTTCTACTAACTGTCCTAACAACTGAATGAATTATCCCCTCAGACATTGAACTTAAGGCATCAGTTAGGTTGAGGTTGGCACATTGTACACAGACCTTCCTAGAGCACTTCAAAAAGTTGTGTTGGTAGGAAGCCACATGATCTAAAAAACTTTTTAATTATTAAAAATGCAAGCTATGCTTTCCCCTCCATTGTTTTAAAAAATTGGATCTACAATTTTATTGATATATAGAGAGCCTGGTAAGAAAATTTTTACCAACAGAGATTGGTATTTTCTCTGCAACTTATCCTATTAGGGATTTACCAAGAAGGCTGAGAGGTTGTTACTTACCTGGTGTCACACAAACAGTGTATGTTAAAGGTAGAAGTGAACCTAGGTCTTTCTATAATGAACATACCTCTATATCCACTATACCATGCTGCCTCTCATTAAGGGAAGCACCTTAGAAGCCATTTAATTCAAACTGCTAATTTTATAGAAGAGGAAAGCATGAGAAGCTAAGAAATCTACCAAAGGTCACATAGTTATTATCTAAGAAATTTAGCCCAGGTGCTGTGACTTTCTCCAGTATTTCTTACATTTCAAAAAATATCAAGAATCATCAAACAGTTAACAAACATTTGCTATATGAGGACTATTTTTCTAGAGGCTGGGGAGGATATAAACACCTATTAAACACAGTCCTTGCCCTTAAAGAGCTTGCAGTCTAGTGGGGAGATACAACATAAATACAACACTGTCCCATCTTCAGCATGCTGCCTTTTCTCTTTTGGCCACAATTTTCTTCTTTGCAAAATGAGAAAGTAGGATGAAATGAACCTAAAACCTCTTTCAACATCAAGATTTTATGATTCAAAATGGAAAGTTAAATTACATTGTGCCAAGAGAATCATACAAACTTTTGGAATTTGGTACATAATATTAGTTAAGTGAATGCCAGAGGTAACAAAAATACTGTTAGTTCAGAGGAGGGAGAGTTTGCCATTTGGGAAGTTAGTGGTGTTCTGTGGTGTACTCACAATAGTCTCTCTGTTATGATGTACAACCTTTACTTCACTGGAGTGGGAGGCTATCGCCAACGCAGAGTGAAAAAAGGGACATCTCTCCTCTCCAATTATATGGACTGATTTGAGTGGATTTTTCTTTTCAATTTTAAAGATTGATAAAAAGCTGGGGGGAGAGATGGACAGACAGACAGACAGACACAGAGATCGATAGATAGATAGATAGAGAGAGAGAGAGAGAGAGAGAGAGAGAGAGAGAGAGAATATGTAAATACAAGGCATCATTTCCATAGGTGTTCAGTGACTCAGAAACCTGCAGTTATTACTTGCCTGTGTGCCTGCATTCTGACATGGTAATAAGTGATAATGCTTACCTTTAGAGTGAAAAATGATACACCATAACCTTATGCGGATTTGATTCCTCAGTTCCCTAGGCCTAAAGGCCTGTGGCTCCACATCATTAGTTATTTTTCCCTAAGTCCCTAGACTGTATGTTCCAGGGAAAAATATATGTACACACAGGTACATATATGTATATTTATCACATACACACATAAACATGTACATATATACATAAATACATATATATCTATATAGACATATATGCATTTGTTTCCCCATAAGTAGGTGGGTCATATTACTTTTATGTATCAGTGAGTTTGTACATCTAAAAGGATGGATAATAAGATTTTCCTGTGACACTGTCCTTGATGTGTGGACACTCTGTGCTATCCCCTGGGCAGAAAATATCTTAAAACAAATAATTCTTAATTTAAAATTTTTAGAGTTTCTTCTTTAGAGATAAAACCTTACAGAAGACTTTTAATAACATGCTATTATAGTCAGATCTCAATTATTACTGTGGGGAACTAAGATGGTATAGTGTAAAGGATGCTGGACTAGAAGTCAGGAGAACTGGGTTCTAGACTTGACCTTACCACTTATTTGCTATATGATCTTATGCAAATCACTTTCATTTTTGATTCTTAATTTCCTCATATGACAAATGAAAGAAGTGGACTAGATAATCTGTAAAGATCCTTTTACCTCTAACAATATAATATAAGTAATTAATGTTACATAATGTAAACTAACACGATATAATATAAATTTAACTTGTGGACTCTCCTCCATAAAGTTATTTGAGACTAGTTTATTTATTTCCATCACACTTTTGGATAATATTCTTAATGGTTGGTGAATTTTTAGAAAGTAGGAACTTATTTAAATAATGTAATACTTCCCCTTATCTGGCAACATTCCTCGATTCTGAAATTGGAAAGAAGCAAAAACTGTTTGAATGGGCTAACAGATGCCACAAATTCTTTCCATTGAAGCTCATACATTTTCCTCCTAAGAGAACTCCATTGGCCTTCATTCATAGCTTTTTCATTCTCATTTTAAATATAGTTCTGACGAGCTTGAAGTATGACAATGAAACAATGATACTAAGCATAGTTTTAGAGCTTGAATGGGTGTTAGAGATCATCAGCTCCAACTCCTTCATTTTATATATGAGAAAACTAATGATCATAGAGGTTAAATAACTTTCTCAGGATCGTAGAACTAGTAAGGATTTAGGGCAGGACTCAAATCCAAGTTTTCCTAAGATTCAGTACCCTCTCCAATCTGTAATGCTATCTTAATTTTTCATTGAAATGTCATTGATCTTTCACTGGTATTGACATGCTTAAGTAGTACTTAAAGACTGCTACTTATGGTATTGTATAATGTATACTCAATGAGATAATGTTCTCTCAGATGGTCCTAATCACAGATTCATTCCAAGTTATCTCTAGATTCTAGGATAACAATCTGCTTCAACAAGACAGCTTTGGATCAATTGGGATTAGAGGACAGGCATCATATAGTCTAGCAACTTCCAGGTGAATGGAACCAATAGGGTACTTAAGAGTTCAGTCCTCTTAGTTCTTCTGGAAAAAATGATTGCTTCTTTCCAACATCTAACTTTACCTATTTTTTTTTTTTGGGTATGGTTCATGCTGCTGTTCTTTTGTACTATTGCTATTAGGCAATAGTTACGGAATATCATTATTAGGGTAATGTTTGAGTAAATTCCTGATCATAGGCCTAGTCCATCACAGTATGAGTTGTGCAGATATGAAATTCTATATTTGGACATTAAAAGCACAATTGTAACAGAAAATATATTACAAGCATTGAGTATCACAAATTCATTTAATTTATCTACTCTATACAAAAGACAGAAAAAGTGATCCTCTAAGAAAATTATTAATTAAAATTATTAAATTATACCTTAGTCACTTAAATGAATGAACTTCAGTTAGTCAATAAACATTTATTAAGTACCTATTATGTGCCAGGCACTATATAAGTACCGTGTATACAAAGAAAGACAAAAGACAGTCCTTTCTCTCAAAGAACTCAACATCAAATCGGGGAGACAACATGACAATAATCATTTATAAATAAAGCATACATAAGACAAATTGGAAATAATCAAGAAAGAAAGGGCCCTAGAGATAGGGAAAACTTTCTAACAAAGATGGCATTTTTGCTTGTACTTGAAATAACTCAGGAGGTAGAAATCAGGAAGAGGAGAATTTAACGCATGAGAGAAAATCAGAGAAAGCGGCCAGAGCTAGGAGGTAGAATGTCTTGTTGGAAGAACAGCAAAGAGGCCAGTATCACTAGACTGAAGAGAATGCATATGTGTGTGGGTGTATGCTGTAAGAAGATTGGAAAAGGATGTGGAGGAGTCTGGTAATGAAAGGCTTTGAATGCTAAACAGAGGATTTAATATTTTATTTTGGAGGAGGCAGGGAACCACAAGAGTTTATTGAATATGAGGGTAACACGGCCAGACCCATGCTTGAAGATCACTTTGATAGCCAGCTGAGTGAAGGGTGAACAGGAGTTGGGACATACTTGGATTGGGGAGACCAATAAGCATGCTATTGCAAAAGTCAGGGCTTTAGGTGATGAGGGCATGCAGATGAGAGAAGGGAGCATATGCAAGTAAATTCCAAAGGCCAGTCAATACATTGGATATGAATGACTTCAGTTATTTAGAAAATGCCTGTAATGTAGAACATTGCAGAATGCCAAAGAAGTGGTGTTTTATTGAATGTTCAAGCAGGGGTCAAACATAGTAAAGAAGGTATAGACATTCCCTTAAAAGTCAGAGACAGGGGCGGCTAGTTGGCGCAGTGAATAGAGCACCAGCCCTGGAGTCAGGAGGACCTGAGTTCAAATCTGGCCTCAGACACTTGACACAAAAATCTAGCCATGTGACCTTGGGCAAGTCACTTAATCCCAACTGCCCTCTAAAAAAAAAAGTCAAAGACATTTGAATGCCAAGGACCATAAAACTTTTTTCTATTATTTTGGAATACTTATACTACTGATTTTGTTCATTATCACACACAATTGAAAACTGAATGCATTCCTAATTATAGGAGAGCTCAATCATGTTTAAACACATCCATCTCCATTATTCTTCAACCAAATCTACCTCATGATGCACTTGATTTGCCATACAATATGCTTTTCGTAAATGCTTCATAGGAGGATTCTTTTTACATGGTTCTGTTAAAGTCCTGCTTCCTGGCAAAGAGGGAAAGACAGGTGGATTGTTTCCAGGAACATATAGGAGTTTTGGCAAGAAGCCTTCTTGCCCTAAGCCCTTAAACAGGAAGATGAATCTTGCTTCTACTCCTTCCTGGCAGTCAAGAATAACTGTGACTTCTGATGATTAAAGACAAAGTACCCTAGTCATTCTAATCTTATAGGTGGCACTTTGCCATATGCCAAATGCACAAAAGACCAAAAGGAAGGTAAGGTCAATAGAAAAATGCTTCCAGGTCAATGCTTCTTAGGGACTAGAGGAAAAGTTTATACATATTTGCCTTTATTGTAGTGTAGGCACCCATGCTGGATAAACTGAATGGGATTTCCAACTGGGTATTATTATACTCTTTTATTTTTGATAACTCCCATAACACCTTGAATAGTAATTTGCATATCTGTCTATGCTATTTCCAAAACTATGCTCTAAACTCCTTAAGGGTAGAGATTATGTCTTATACTTTGGTTTTATCTATATACACCAATATCTAGCACAGAAGTGGGCATGTAGTAGTAAATACTTGTGTATTTAATAAATAACTTCGGTGTATTTCTTTTGTATTCCCACTCTTCAGTTTTTAAAATTGTTGATGTATTTTATTTTGGTTTAAAAAAGATATTTTCTCCAAATTTCGTGCCCACACCCCTTTCTAGAAATATTACCTGAAAACAATTAAGCAAAAATTGCTTTCTAATTTTGTTCTTTACCAATTGTTACCAAAATGAAGAATATATACTTTGATAGTATGACTTTGTCATTTTCTGTTATAGTTGGCCTCAACTGACTTTTAGTTCTGTTTTAATTTACCTTTACATTATGTATATAATCATTTCGGCTCTCTTAGCTTTTCTGAAGATAGAGAGTAAAAGATTGACAGATAAGAAGCTCTGTCAGTGAATTCTTACCAGAGTCCTGGATTATTTCTATGGCTTCCACTGGTAAAAGGAACACATTATCACTATCAACTTAATTGCCGTGGGAGGTGCAAATGCAAATAAGAAGAAAGACGTTTATGGAGTTTCTGAAAATGAGTTGGGGCTGTTGCCAAATAGGGCCAGGCAGTTTTATTGTTTAGCATCCAAATTAACTGGGAAGAGGGAGGTAGCATGGTGTATTGGATTGTGCGATAGCCCTGGAGCTGAGAGACCTTGGTACTAGTCCTGCCTTGCTATTTAGTGGTTTGGGGCAAAATCATTTAACCTCTCATGGGAAAATAGAAAATACACTTCTATGACATCTGGAAACCGAGATTTAAATCCTTGCTTCAACTTTTATTACATATGTGACTTTGGGCAGATCTTTCTGAACCATCATAGCTATGAAATGAAGACAATAGTTCTATAGTCTTCAACGTTTTCCTTCAGATAAAAGACCCCAGATATATTTTGGGGATCTCTCACTTTTTTGGTTCGTTGACTCTAAGTACAATTTTAGAATCTGATCATCTGTTACTCCCCCAATACCATCCATAAGATCCTCTTACAAACCTTTAGATTCACAGGGCTTCAAGATAGAATAGCTTTATTTACACAGTAAAAGACATAGGACCAGACACAAAGCAGTCTCTGAGGTGCCATGAGTCTTGTCCAACATCTCCTCTCAGGATAGATAGTGTTATAATTCACTGAATTGGTTATTATAAGAAATGACATGAGCCATCCCTGTTTAAAACCAGGTGGCTCTAAATGAATCACCTTGTAGAAACTGAGTCATGGTTGGTGGATTAATGGCAGATTCCAATCATCCGCTGGAAGCCAAGGTTTGCATATGTTTCTCTTCTCCTTATTCAGTTCTGGCATTTCCTCTTGGTGTACAACAGTGGTCACTAACACATTCCACATGTGGCCTTATGCAACTACAGCCTCAGCCAGAACAACTTCCATCCAGATACAAGTCCCATAAAATTTGATTGAATGATGATGATACTATTAACAACCATAACTAAAACAATAACAATGCAAATAAGAAGAAAGACGTTTACGGAGTTTCTGAAAATGAGTTGGGGCTGTTGCCAAATAGGGCCAGGCAGTTTTATTGTTTAGCATCCAAATTAACTGGGAAGAGGGAGGTAGCATGGTGTATTGGATTGTGCGATAGCCCTGGAGCTGAGAGACCTTGGTACTAGTCCTGCCTTGCTATTTAGTGGTTTGGGGCAAAATCATTTAACCTCTCAAAGCATCAGTTACTTTATGTACAATGATAATTCACATTTATATAGGTAACTAAGTGGCACAGTGCATAGAGCACTGGGCCTAGTCAGGAAGACCTGAGTTCAAATATAACCTTAGACACTTAATAGTTGTGTGACTCTGGGAAAGTTACTTACCCTCTGCCTTCATTTCCTCAATTGGAAAATGGAGATAACAAAGGCACCTACTCCACTTCATGGTTGTTCTCAGGATCAAGTGAAATTATATTTATAAAGTACTTAGTACAGTACCTCTCACACAGTAGACATTTATTTTTTTCTTTTCATAGGGCAACTGGGGTTAAGTGACTTGCCCAAGGTCACACAGCTAGGAAGTATTAAGTGTCTGAGGTCAGATTTGAACTCAGGTCCTCCTGACTCCAGGGCTGGTGCTCTATTCACTGCACCACCTAGCCTCCCTAACACAGTAGACATTTAATAAGTCCTTCCTGCCTTCCTGCCTGCTTGTCTTCCTTCCTTCCTTCCTTCCTTCCTTCCTTCCTTCCTTCCTTCCTTCCTTCCTTCCTTCCTTCCTTCCTCTGTCTCAAGAATTTACAAAATAGTTTTCTTACAATAACCCTGAGTTACGATATAGTTATAGTTATAATAGCCTCCATTTTGTAGGTGAGGAAACTGACTCAGAGACATTAGTGAGTTGCTTATACTCATACAAAGTAAATTTCAGAGATAGAACTCAAACCCTGGTCTCCTGATTTGTAATTCAGGGCTCTTTCAAGTATATCACCCTCCTGTAAAGTGAAAATACTGATGCCCTTGTGAACAGGATGTTACAATAATTATGAGATCATAGGATCATAGTTCTAGAGCTGGAAGGGACTTTAGAGACTATCAAGGCCCGTCTCCTCATCTTACATATGAGCACATTGAGGCACAGAGGTTGTGTGGCTTCCCCAGAATCATACAGTCAATAGATACCTGAGGCAGGATTTGAACCCATATTTTCTTGGCTCCATCCAGTGCTGCATATTGTAATGGATGTACAAGTGCCTTATAACTTTAAAGTAATAAACGAATTCAAGAGATGATTATATTGATGTATGTGGATTTAGGTATGCAAAATCGTGTTCCATGTTGAAGAACGAAGGGTGGGGAGGATGAAGGAAAGGTCACCTTATCTCTTTACAAGTCAAGGTGTTGTGCTCTGTGCACTATAGAAGTGTGGTCTTGTTGAGTGAATAACTATTGCTGCAGTCCTGAAAGTAGCCTCTCTTCCTTCAACACTGCATCCAGGGGAGTGTTAAAGGGAGATTAATGTAGTGGGAGTTTCCCAGAAATAGCTTTAGAGAAGAGTCAGCCAATGGTTTGACAAGCAATGCTTTATTGCTTGCATTAGGTAATGTAATGTGCTTGTCTACACTTCCTTCTTTCCTACATAGACCAGCTCAGCCTCGGTAAGTGGATCTTGTATGTCCCCAATCAAATAAGATTTTCTTCTGTCTTGACAAGGTCAGGAAAAGCAAGTCCAGACATGCACTAGAAGATGACTCTCCTTCCCTTCTCTGCATGACTGTGAAACCCTGGAACTTTAAAGAGTTCTTGGAGTATAACTAGTCTAACACCATTTTAAGGCATTAAGGAAACCAAGGTCCACAGAATTAGTGTGTTTGCTCAAGACTGGCCAGAAATTTAGTGATGCTAACAGGTCTCTTGGGTCCTAGTCATGTGCTATTGACTTCCAACTAGATGTAGGGAGTGTGAGCTTTCGTGTCTCAGGGTTAAACCTATTCACATTTGGAAGCTTAGAAGGTATTTTCTTTGTCCAGGTGATGGTTTCCTTAGGTAAAATGGATAAATTGTTTTAACCTTTGGGGCTATCAGCTTACTTCCTGTCCCACTAGTGAGCATTCTTCATTGGGTCAGGATGGAATGTTTATTTCTGCATAGAAGATTCCTCTCCTCTCCTTTCTTTTTGTTTCCTTTCCTTCCTTCCTCATCTTCCTCCTTAATATATCATCATCACATGACTGATAACATTAATATAGAGTTTCAAGGGTTTCAAGACACTCTTCATATGTTATCTTATTTCATCCTCACAACACTCTGAGGTAAGTACTATCATTACCCCTGAGATAAGTTAAGTGACTTGTCCGGGGCCACACAACTTTCTCAATGCAGCCTCAATGCAGAGGCTGAGAAACAACAGGGTGTGAATCACTTCTCTACCCCTTGTGGTAACTTTGGCCTGACAATGAACACCAAGAAAACAGAGATTCTCCACCAGCTGTCACTACAGCATCCATACATGGAGCCATTGGTTATGGCAAATGGAGAAATACTGAATGATGTGGGTAAGTTTATTTACCTTGACTGTGTACTTCCCAGGGATGTACACATAGATGATGAGGTTGACACATGCATTGCCAGAACTAGCTCAGTATTTTGGAGACTCTAAAAGACATGGTGATGCAGAAGAGTTATTAGACTATCCACCAAACTGAAGGTCTACAGAGCCATTATACTGACATCATTATTGTATCTTTGTGAAACCTGGACAATCTACCAGTAACATGCCAGGAACCTGAATCATTTCCATTTGAATTGTCTTAAGAAGATTCTGAAGAGCACCTGACAAAATAAAGTACCAGATACTGAGGCCCTTTCTTGAGTTAAACTGCCAAACATTCAAACTCTACTTCAGAGAGTGCGACTCTGATGGGCTGCCCATGTTGTTTGAATGCCAAACTTATGTTTGCCTAAAAGGCTGTTTTATAGAAAACTCACGTAAATCAAGTGCTCACATGGAGGTCATAAGTGATACAAAGACACTCTTAATGTCTCTCTGAAGAAATTTGGAATCAGTTGGATGACATGGGAGACACTGGCACAGGACTTCCCAGCATGGTGTGTCCATATCAAAGAAGATGCTGTGCTTTGAGTGGAATTGCAGTAGCTCAAAAGAAACGTGAGATGCACAGAAACATCTCCACCCCAAATGTTCATATGGACTATTGTGCCCAACCTATGGTAGAGCCTCCCAAGCTCATACTGGTCTGACCGGCCACAGTCAGACATACTATACTTTGACCCCAACATGATGATACCATTTTGGACCTCTTTGAGAATGAAGGTCAACCAATTAATCTGAGGCAGGATTTGGCCTCAAGTCTTTCTGCTTCCAAGCCACCTCATGGGATACATGATCTTACCTGTTAGATTTACTGTAAAAAAAAGAGGTGATTTTCAAGTTTAGGGGATAGGGACAGTCCTAAAAAAATAAAGGAATAGGAATAAATTCACCTGGCTTGGATAACTCAATATCAATTCACAGTTAATTGTCCCTGAATTCTTTCTTTTGTTTACTAGTATGAAAGAAGGTTACACATAGTTTCAAAGCAGGTATGTACCTATGAGCCAAGGTTCATCACAAGCCTCCCTGTACTAATGATCACTTCCTAATAACATTGTAATAGGCCTACATCCTACCTTTAACATGACAGACACAGAATTACACAATGAAACTTAGTTTTCTCAGGTTCTGGGAAGAGCATGGGAGAAGCTCCTCCACGTGACAGTTGACTAATTGGACCTGTATTTTATTCCAATCACTATTAATCAGTATTATATGATTCCATGGGGGTAGTGAATATAAGTTCTGATTTTGGGCTTCAGAGCTGTGAACTGCAGATTATAAGTTCACTTCCTTAATCATAGGAATCTAACTAGAGGACCTCCATCCTTGTTTTTCCTTGTTATAGTGACCAATCCCAGAGTGGCAGAGGTGACTCAATGACAGGGAAAGTATCCCAGTTTTTTTTCCCTTTTGTCACTCATCATCCTTCTATTTCCCATTATGGGAAAATGGCCATGAGTAATTTGGCCAATAAATGACCATGTTTGCCAGCCTATGGCCTGCCTTTCTACCAGCTCATCAGCCCACATAGAAGTTTTTTATTTATTTGTTTTTAATAATTAATTTATTTTTAGTTTTCAACATTCACTTACATAAGATCTTGAGTTTTAAGTTTTCTCCCCTTCCTCTCTTCTCCCCTCCCCAAAATGGCATGCAGTCTGATATAGGCTCTACTTAGACATTCATATTTAACATTTTCACATTAATCATGATATAAAGAAGAAATAGAGCTAATGGGAGGAACTACAAGAAAGAAAAAAACAAAACAAAACAACAAAGGAAAAGGAGAATAAATAGTATGTTTCAATCATCATTCTGACTCCAAAGTTCTTACTGTGCATGTGGATAGCATTTTCTATTGTGAATCTTTTGGAGTTGTCTTAGATCCTTGCATTACTGAGAAAAGCTAAGTCTATCAAAGTCGGTTGTCATACAATGTGACTGTTACTGTATACAATGTTCTCCTGGTTCTGTTTACTTCACTCAGCATCAGTTCATATAAGTCTTTCCAGGTTTTTCTGAAGTCTGCCTGCTCATTATTTCTTATAGCATGATAGTATTCCATGTAATTCATATACCACAACTTGTTTAGTCATTCCCCTTAATTTCCAATTCTTGGCCATCACAAATATTTGTGTACATATGCAGCCTTTTCCCATTTGTAGGATCTCTTTGGGATACATATCTAGAACAAAGGGTATGCACAGTTTTATAGCCCTTTGGGCATATCTCTAAATTGCTCTCCAGAATGATTAGATCAGTTCACAACTCTGCCAACAACGCATTAGTGTTGCAATTTTCCTACATCTTCTCCCACATTTGCCAACATTTATCATTTTCTTGTTTTGTCATGTTAGCCAATCTGATAGGTATATAATGTGGTACATCAGAGTTATTTTGATCTTCCTTTATCTAATCCAGTGGTTCTCAACCTTCCTAATGCCCTGACCCTTTAATAGTCATGGGTATGTCTGCATGTAGGTGGACGTGCCTGGAGATAGATAGAGGAGGTTCCCAAGACCACTGGAAATAGTGTTTTCTGATGGTATTAGGCAACCCCTGTGACCCCTGTGAAAGGGTCATTTGACCCCAAAGGGGTTGTGACCCATAGGTTGAGAACCATTGCTCTAATCAAAAGTGATTAAAAGCATTTTTTTAATATAATTCTAGATAGCTTTAATTTTTTTCCTCTGAAAACTGTCTGTTCACATCCTTTGACCATTATCAGTTGAGGAATGACTTGTATTCTTATAATTTTGACTCTGTTTTCTATATATTTTAGGAATGAGGCCTTTGTCAGGGATATTAGTGTAAAGCCAAGCACAAACAGATTCCCAAAAGAATGCCACTGTGAACTGCTTTTAAGATTCGGATTACATAGTAATAGTGAACACTATGTTTATTCCATTACAAATCAAGATTCAGTACAGTATTCACAATATAATATTCTCAATATTACATTTTATGACAGAAAGCCACAATATAGTGTTCATAACAGCTTAATATTAGAATGGCCACACAATTTTCACTACAGTGGCCACAATATTTAAAACAAGGAACAAAAGAATAATCACCTGGTTTCCCTAAGGGGGAAACCCTTTTCACTTAATCATTCAATCAATCAATTCACAATATATCAATCTTCTACTCATGGGGCAACCATTAACTCAATCAGTCAGTCATCTAGCAGTCAGTCACTAGGCTAGATTCCCAATTACTAAATATCATTAGTCACTAATATAGTCATTAGAAAAGCCACACAAACTCTCTACCCCTTGGTTTCCAGCAAACCTCAGTTTCATCCAAGGGGAGGCCTTTTCTTTGTCTTGACTCTGGATGGTCTTGCTGATTCCCTGGATCCTCTTTCATGGTCCTGGCTCCCTCCTGAATCCACTAAACAGTCACCTGGATACAGAAGAAGACAGCTGCCAGGTTCTCATCCAGTCCTCAGAGATAGACAGCTCTCATATCCTTGTCTAGTCCTCAGGGTAATCCCTGGCACACACTGAAGTTCACAGGGTCCAGCACTTCTTAAACCCTTCACCACTTCTCTTGCCTGGAACTCAAAGATCAGCCAGGACATGAATAAACAAAGTCTAATCCTGGTCATGTTTCTTCAGTCTTCCAGCAGTTCATCTGGCTCTATTATCCAGAAGGAATATCAGCCTTCTGTTTGGCTTTCACCAGAGGTTTCAGGAAAATTCAAATTCAGTTCTCAGTCAGCTTCCAGATACTTGGAGAGACTCCTCTCTCTCTCTCTCTCTCTCTCTCTCTCTCTCTCTCTCTCTCTCTCT
>JAQQSW010005513.1:0-14170 GCA_028646575.1 Pseudocheirus occidentalis | reverse complement strand
GACTTTCCTTGTTCTGAAGATTGTATATAATATTGTGAACTGTTGAAACTGTGAACATTGTACTGAATAAAGATTTGTAATGGAATAAACAGAGTGTTCACTAATACTGTGTAATCCGAATCTTAAAAGCTCTTCACAGTAGCATCCTGTCAGGAATCTACTGCTGATTGGCTTTACAGCATCCCAGAACCAGTCCATCCTTGGACCTTCATTGGTAGAATCATACATGCATAGAACCATAGTTCTAAGGCTGGAAGTCATTTAGTCTGAACTAACCTCCCCCATTTTACAGATGAAGGTATTTAGGGCTAAGTAGGATTAGTGACTTATGCAAAGTCACACAGAGGCAAGATTGGTACTCGAGTCACTTGGTCCCTCTGTTCCTTTCTTTATGTTACAGTACAGGAAGGCAGCTGCCTAGCATCAGATCTAGAAATTTTCCAAAGCTCTATAGAAGGGCCATGAAGCAGGCCTGAACATGCCAATGAACATTTTTTTTGCTATGAAATCTACATGTAGCTATACATGAAGGCTCACTCAAGGTCTTTATAGTTCATTCAACATTTTCATGATAGCACAAATTTATAACCAGAAGGCTTTAGACATCATTTTACAAAGACAGAAACAGAGAATTGACTGGTCCAAGTTCACATAGCTAGTGAATGTTAGAGTTGGTATTCAAACCTAGTCTGTCATTAATTTATTCAACAAGCATTTATAAAACATGTACTATATTCCAAGCATTATGCTAAATATTGGAGATATAAAGAAAGGCAAAAAAAATCCTACTCTCAACTAGTTCATATTCTTATGGGAGAGATAAACATGAAAATAAGTACATAAAAATATATGGAGTATACATAGAAGTCAGTCTCAGGAGGAAAACACTAATAGCTGGAGGTACAAGAAAGAGTTTCCTGCAGCAAATGGGTTTTCAGCTGAGTCTTGAAGGAAGTCATGGAGACTAAAAGCTGAGGAGGGTCACTTCAGGCATGGGAGACAACCATTGCAAAAGTATGAATGAGGGGTGTCTTTCGAGAACAGCAAATTTGCCAATGCTGCTGGATTACAGAGCTCCTGGAGGGGAGTAAGTGATTATAAATCCAACATTCTTTCATTTTACCTAAGCATAAGTTGTTTGTTTTTTCAGTCATCCACATACCCTAAAGTCATGACCAAGATTATTGCATAATTACACATGGAATGATGCAGCATTAGTATGAGGCTGTAAGAACATGTGATAAATGACAAAGGCCACTAAAATCCATGTTAGGAAAACTCCTTGGAAGACATCACCAACCCTCAATTTCAAAATCAGGAATTCATGAAGATAGGAGAAGATGCTGGGGTAGAAGTGGTAAGGAAATAGTTTTTGAAAAGATGATTAATGTAATCACAATTACTGGCAAGGAAAGACTTGGTTCCAAGAGACAAGAGTTAGCTTTAAGTTTCAGCAATAAACCCATTTGTGACAGGGTGATTTTTGAAACCTGTCTTAGTAAGAGAAGGAATAATGCCTTTTCAAAGGACAACTGGTACAGAATAATCAGATCCAGTCGACCAAACAAGTAACAAATATCTATTAATGGTTACTTCGGTGATCAGTCTTGTATTTTCCTATTAGGGAGATACATAAAAAGCCAAGTCATAGTCAGCTGTCCTTGGGAGCTTACAGATTCACTTTGCCTTCATCCTACCGTAACTGACCCTTTGTACTTTGGAGTAGTAAAGAAAGGACAATGGGCTTGGCAAACTGTAACTAAAGGGAGGTAGCTGGGGATATGCATAGGCTCCAGGTTGGGAAATCTAATCAATCTAATTAATAATGGGATGTGGCTTTCCTTGAATAAGAAGGCTGAGACAAAGATCACTGGTAGAGGATGGACGGAGTTTTGGCTGGAGAATGGCAAGAGTAGGATCAAGAGAAAACTTCCTTCCATGGAAATAATTCAAATGTTTGACAGGATTTTTCAGGGAGGAGAAAATGAAAAACTTACAACTGGTAGAACCTGAGCCCTAGTTTTGGCTAGAGGTAAGGAGAGAAATCCAGCCTAGTTCTGGCCCCATTGATAGCAATGGAGTTTGATCTTAGGAAGTCTCTGAGTATGTCTTAGTCTCTGGATTTATCGGCCACTAGAGACTAACAGGAGGTTATGAAGTAGCTCTCCCCACAACTGGCCTTGGGAAAGAAAATATGGAAAAGGATAAAGAAGAGAGGAAATCCCTCATTTCTCCTCCCTCTGATACTGGTACTGATACTGATAATTTCTATTCCCCCAAAGTTTTTTCTTCCATGGATCCTCAACCTTTCCAAAGGGATTCAGGCAGAAAAAACAGGTTTAAAGTTTGATTGGCTAATCTTAGAGGCAAGAGGGGAAGATTGCAGGGCACTGAGTATGCATGAAAAAATATCTGGACATTCAACAAAAGAGAAGCATTTGAAATATTCCTGCAAAGAACCAGAGATATTAATTGAATATTAGACTTGCAAATATCTCAAAGTGTGTACAATTCAGGGTCCTCAATCCTGAAAGAAAAAAGAGATGGGCTTTCAACAAAAGAGAGACGTTTAGATCACTGGTAAAAGGAAGGAAAGAAAGAATAATTGAAAGAGAAAAGAAGAAAGGAAGGAAGGAGGTGATAGAAATAGATGTAGAAAAAGAGAAAGAGACAGAATGAAAGAGATGGGGTAGTCTTCACTCTATAAATACTCCCCCACCCAATAAAAACAAAAGTTCAAAAAAAATGTAAACAAGTACAGCTATAAAGGAAAGGATGTGATGAAAAAATTACCTTATCTTCACTGGTTTTTTAAGTGAAAAAGTCTGATGTATGAATTTAAGAAAAGGACCTACAAAGGATACGAAAGGACACAAAAGCGAAAAACAAGCAGATCTTAGAAACGTCAAAGTTAAGAAAGAAAAAGAAAGTTACCTTAAGAAACGAAGTTTACCCCAGACTAAATCCACTTTTTTGGCTGTAGGCAAATCAGTGTGTCTTGTGGAAAGGAAGTGGGGTGATGCATAAATGAAGAGTCAGTGGGTATAGGATAGAGAGGAATAGGTGATGCACCTTGAACAAGTCCATAAGGGGGAAGTAAAAGAATAGTATTTCCTTTTATCACTGGACAAGGATGAGGATGCTTTGTTAGAGAATGTGAGAGACAGCAGAAAAGAGAAGTTGAGTCTAGGGATCTGGAGCAGGACTTCCCATCTGAGTAGGGGATACAGAAAAAGATCCTGCTGAAAAGAACTTCCATGGAGGAAGGCATGCCTGCCAGTAAATTAGATGGGGACCTCATTATGGGTTTAAGAGGGAAGATGCTGGTTTATTGGAGCCACCATCTCTGAGAGAGTGTTGTCCCTCCAAAGTCAACAGTGTAGTCCAAGAGAAGGGAAGCATGATCTCAAAAGGGAAGTTAACACCAAGAAAAGTGGGAAAGACATGGACCTAGAGATGGGATAGCATGCCTTTGGGAAGGGCCTGGTCACAGTAAGGGCAGAGGTAGGACTAGGTTGAACTATTTAGGATAGAGGATGGTTTCTAATATTTGGAAGTTCTTGTCCAACATGGCTTAACTCACATATTAATATTTAAATAAAGCACAACAGAAAAAAAGAATAATGGAACAACATAAATAAAGGTAATGACACAAAAATTCATTAGAAGAGGAAACAAACCCCATACTTTAGAATCTGTATAATTTATCTGGGAATCAATCTAGCAAAGCACACTCAAGACCTATACAGAAACATATTGATGAATTATAAAACTCTTCTTAAAATTTAAATAACAAAAAAGATATTCAGTGATTATGCTTGAGCCAAGTTAATAGAAAAAATGATAATACTACTAAAATTAAATTATATTTT
Source organism: Pseudocheirus occidentalis (assembly GCA_028646575.1). Classification (NCBI taxonomy): domain Eukaryota; kingdom Metazoa; phylum Chordata; class Mammalia; order Diprotodontia; family Pseudocheiridae; genus Pseudocheirus; species Pseudocheirus occidentalis. The sequence goes on along the minus strand of JAQQSW010005513.1, from coordinate 10,298 downwards.
AGTACTATACCAAACTACCAAGCAGATACTTTAAATTACTAGATGAATCTAATTTAGATGAACAGAAGATATCAAATATCATTGGAAGCAATGAAAAAATAAAAGGGAAATAGTACTTCCAGAAATGATGAATCTTCAAACTAGTTGTTATCAATTTTAAAAAAGTATAGCAATGTAACAAATCAGACAAGAAAAAAGTCAGAATTATACTCAACAACTCTGTTTCATTAAACCTAATATATATATTATATATATGTATGTATGTATTACCCAGAATAAATTCATATTTGAAAAAATCTCTGGGTCTCTGAACAAGTTGGAAAGTCCACTGGCAGAAATTATATTTAGACTAATATCATATACCACATATAATAAATTCAAGTTGATATATGAACTGGATGATAATGATAATAGCATTTATATAGCACTTTAAGCTTTCTAAAACACTTTATGTATGTTAACTTATCTGAAAATTAAAGATTTTATTACTAAAAAACTTAGGAGACAGATCAGGCACAACTAATGACTATGAAGTAGCAGAGGTGATCACAAAATACAAAATAATTTGATTGCATAAAATAGAAAGTTATTGTACGAACAAAATTAATATAATTAGAGAAAAGGAAGCAAATTGGGGAAAATGTTGCATTAAGTATCTCTGATATCCAAGGCCTATAGAAAACTAATAAAATATATGGCACCAATTTTTTTTTCCAACAGATAAATGGACAAATGATATGAACAAACATTTCACAAAAAAAGAATTGCGAACTATTAACTAACATAGAAAAATATTCTGCAAACTAATACTCAAAATTGCTTGCATTTATATTAATTTTAAGGTCTATAAAACACTTTACAATGTGATTTTTATCCTCACAATATTTCTGTGAGACAGTTGCTATTATTAACTCCATTTTTTGGATGAAGAACCTGGAATGGCCATTAAGTGACTAAGACAGGATTATAGCACTAATAAGTGCTTAAAAGTGGATTTGAAGTCAGATCTTTCCACCTTCAGGTTCAAGTCTCTAGATACGCCTCTAACCAGCTGAATTATAAGAAAAAACCCTGATGTTTGACTTTATATCTAGCTAATTGGAAGTTGTTTTTTTTTTTAAAGGTGGAATTGGATGGTGTTGGGGAAGTGGTGGATAGATGGGAGCAATAATGCATTATGAATTTGTGAACTAATCCATCCATTCTGGAAGTCATTTGGATTAATCTGAAGAGACTTAAATACCCATTTCTTTTGATTTAAAGGTTTCACTCTATGCATACGCCCAAATTAATCAATGACAAAAAAAGCCTTATATAGACCAAAATATAGCAACACTGTAAAAGTAAGGAATCAGAGGCACACATCTATTGCTTGGAAAAGCAAAACAAGTTGGTACATATGAAACATAATGAAATATTACTTTTTTATAAGAAATTATGTATATGAGGAATGCAAAGAAGCATGGGAAGATTTACATGAACTGATACAAGGTATAGTATGTGCAGCCAGGAAAACAATACATATAATAACTATATCACAATAAATAAAAATAACAACATGGCAAAATTAATCAAAACCAAATGCTACAACATGATAATGACCAAACTTGGTCTGAAATAAAAGATATAAAGAGACCAGTCTCCACTTCTTTGTGAATTTGAAGGACTATGTGTGTGGCATATTGTATATAACATGAAACTTTCTCAATATAGTTGCTTTGGTTGGACTTCCCCCTCATGTTAATATTTTGTTAACGTAACTGTACATGTGGAAAATGAAGGAGAGGAATCAATTAGGAAATGTGGAGATCCAACTATATCCTCCTTGGTTCAATCATTAAAAATTTACTGAACATTTACTCAGTGCAAGACAGCATACAATGCTCCCTCAATAGGTGGCACTCAGATTTTTTATACTAGGTCACTGCCCACATAATTTATGAAAATGTTGAAATGAATATTTGCACCCAGAGGCCCTGGACTTAGGTTGTCAGGCACACTATTAGACAGTTTTCATTTAAAATACCATCCCTATAACAAGTCCCTAGGGGAATTTTACAGATGAGGAAACTGAGGCCCAGAAAAGATAAGTTTTATGTGCATTATCTCATGTTATGCTCAAGGTGGTACTACAATCCAAATATACTTTTAATCATTTTCTTGGCCATTATAGCCCAATACAACAGACTCAGCTATGTTTTCACTTTCACATCGAGGTCAAACCAAGCAATATGCCTTTTTGAAACAGGGAAGAGAAAGACATCCATTCTATTTCTCCATTCTCTCCTCAACTTGAGTATAAATGGGGCTCAAAGAAAGAATGGTTCCACCAATATGTGTCCAACAAACAACACCAATATAGCTGTCCTGTCTCTCATCAAGAGCAAAGTCAAAAAGCTGGTGTCTTGTAGGATATGTGTGTGCTCATAAAATGTATATTCACATTAGTTGTCACAATCAGATGTCCAACAGAGTCTGAGGGCCTCCATGCAGCCTGTTCAAGAATAAAAAACAATTGGGAAAAATTTTAATGAAATAAATAAGAATAAAAAAGGCATAAAAAATGTTAATATGTGGTTTTCTCAGTTAACATGTGACCCACAGGAATCCTTATTATGGTTTAGTGGCCCTACTTCTATTTGAATTTGAAACTATTATTCCAAATGAATAGATTGTTTTTTTACATGAATCATGAGTGTGTACATGAATCATCTCTAGAATCTTATCCACCATTCTCTAATATAAACTGCAATTTCTGCCTTGAGAGCAGGAAGAGAGGGGCCATGACTGGACATTTATTCTTTTCATCATTGAGCTGCAAATTTGATATAGCAATAGCACTATTAAACTTATACCTAGACATCAAAGAGTGAAGAAAATGACCTTATGGTAAAAAATTCTTTAAGGAATAAATTAACTAAAAAACTAAAGGGGTAAACGAAAAGGAAATTAATTGGAAAATGGTCAAACAATGTACTTATATCTTCACCACCTAGCACAATGCCCAGGACATAGTAAATACTTAATAAATGCTGATTGACTGACTGAACAAATTAGGGTAGAAGGGGCTGCCTCTGGATGGCATGGGCTTTATTGCGTTGGAGATTTTCAAGCAGATACTAGGTAACTGTTGAGAATGATATATAAAAGATCACTTTTCAGATTAAAAAAAACTACAAGATATACTCTATACAAATAGAGATTCTGTAGCCCTATCTGTGTAGACTGTAAGCCCCTTGAGGGAGGAACTACCTTTTACCTTTTTGTAACCAAAGTTTAGCATAATGCCTGACAAATAGTAGGTGTTTAATGTTTATTGATCAATTGTGCAGCCGTCTTTAAATTATCACAAAACTAAACTGTATTCATTTTATGTCTTCCAAATATCAAGTAAACTTTTTTGAGGTGGGAGCTATTTTCCATCTTGTTTCCAGAATTCTCTGCACTTAGAATAGTGTCTGATAGATTTCTGACCATAGATGTGATCAGAGAAATGTCAGACCAAGTCCAACTCTCATTCAAAATGAATGACGTAAGGGAGGCCCAGAGACATTAAGTAAATTCCCAAGGTCACAGAGGTACTAAGTAACAAGGCTGTAATTTGAACTCAGGTTCTGAATTCAGCACTCTCTGTTTTTATTGAGCCTTGCTGCATTCCCTAGGATTGGAATGGATAACACAGCTTTGTAATCCTTTTTGGTCTGCAAAGCACTTTGTGTCCACTATCTTAATCAGTCCTTACAATAATATTGTAAATTAAATAATATACTTGTTTTATTCCTGTTTTGTAGATGAGGAGACTGAGGCTCAAAGAGGATGAGTGATTTGTGCAGGGTCACACAGTTAGGAAGCACTGGAGGTGGTGTTTGAATCCAGGCATCTCCTAACTCCAGTAATTTTTTTATTATCATTTTAAATTTTTTTTGTCTTTATTAATTTGTTTGCTTACTTTTAGCTTACATGATTCAGTCCCACAATCCCATGAGTTTCAAATTTTCTTCCCTTTCCTCTGTAGCCCCCCCCCAATGGCAGTATGCAATCAAGTATAGGATTTGCAAATACTATCACATTAGACATTAGTCAGATTATAAAGAAGAATTGTAAAGGATGGAATGAATAATGGGAAAGAGGAAACACAACCCAACAAGACAAAGAAAGAGAGCAAGTAGTTTGCTTCAATCTGCATTAAAATTCTGTTCTTTCTCTAGTTCTTTCTCTGAATGTAGACATCTTTCTCCATCATGAGTCTTTTGGAGTTATAACCCTGCATTGCTGAGAAGAGTCCAGTCTATCAAAGTCGGTCACTGTACATACAACTGTGTCTGTAATTATGTATAGATTTCTCCTGGTTCTGTTCTTCTCACTCACCATCAGTTTATATAAGTCTTTCCAGGTTATTATGAGGTCTGTCTGCTCCTCATTTCTTATACCCCAATAGTATTCCACCACATTCATATACCACAACTTGTTTAGCCATTCCCCAGTTGATGGGCATCCCCTGAATTTCCAATTCTTTGCCACCACAAAAAGCTCTGCTATAAATATTTTTGTACATATGGGTCTTCCCCCCACTTTTATGATCTCTTTGGGATACAACCATGTAAGTGGTACTGCTGGGTCAAAGGGTATGAAATTATTTATAGCCCTCTGGGCATAGTTCCAGATTGCTCTCCAGAATGATTGAATCAGTTCACAACTCCACCAACAACACATTAGTGATCCAATTTTTCTACATCCTCTCCAGCATTTGTCATTTTCCTGTTTTGTCCTCTAAGCCAAACTGACTGGTGAGATATGGTACCTCAGAGTTGTTTTGATTTGCATTTCTCTAATCAATAGTGATTTAGAGTATTTTTCCATATTCTTATAGATATCTTTAATTTCTTCCTCTGAAAACTGCCTGTTCATATCCTTTAACTATTTATCAATTGGGGAATGACTTGTATTCTTATACATTTGAATCAGTTCTCTGTATATTTTAGAAATGAGGCCTTTATAAAAAACATTGGTTGTAAAAATTCTTTCCCAATTTTCTACTTCCCTTTTAATCTTGGTTACATTTGCTTTGTTTGTACAGAAACTTTTCAACTTAATGTAATAAAAATTATCCATTTCACATTTTAGAATGCTCTCTAGTTCTTGTTTGGTCATAAACCAGTAAATCTTTCTTGTATGCTATAGATTCTTCTTCTAAAGACTGTTAAAAGTCATGTTTTAGATCTGACTTCAAGTCTAATCTCTAACATAATTTAGTCGTGGAATTGTCAATATTTTTCTTACCTTCTCAGGGCCTGTGTTGAGACAGTACACAAAGAAATCACCCATTTATTTTAGGCTCTCCTGCTACAGACTCAAACAAAGGGCTCAACCAAAATTTGGACAAATAAGGATAATTCAACCATTGAATGGGGTGGAAGGATAGTAGAGGATAATATCTAAATACTAAAGACTTAATCGGTAGATAAATATTAAGATAGAAAGCAGTGGTAAAGTAACAGAAAACAACCACAATAGTAATGCACATGTTAGTGGATCTGTGAATGGGTTCGACCATTCTACAAAGTGATTTGGAATTAAAACACACACATTATGTACCCTTTGACTCAACTGTATCACCACTAAGCCTATATCCAAAAGAGCAAAGAAAGAGCAGAAGGTACTATATGTCAATATAAAGAACAGTTTTATAGTTGTTTTTTAAAAGTCTAGCAATAAAACACATTAATAGCAGCTCTTTTTTTGAGGTAGCAAAACATAGGAAATAGGAGGATGTCCATCAGTGAGGAAATGACTGAACAAATTATGGTATATGAATATGATGGAATACTCTTGTGCCATAAGAAATGAGGAAATTATTTCAAAGAGTTATGGAAAGACTTGTATAAAATGATGTAGAGTAGAGAGAGTAGAACCAAAAGAACAATTCATGCTACAACAAATCATTTATATAATTATAAAATTTCTACCACAACATATAAAAATTAACAATTCTGAAGACATAAACTAATGAAGAATTAAATAAGTAGATCTGGAGAATAGTTAATACAATACCAACATCACTGTAAAAGCAGACTTTAAAAGCTGTTACAACTATGACCGATACAATGAGCATCCATGATTCTAGAGGACCAAAGAATGATGAAAACCCATTCCTGTCAGTGGGATGATGGATTCACGGTACAGAACAAGATTGTTTTTAACATGGCCAATAAGGACATTTATTTTGCATTACTATGCATATTTGTTATGAGAATTTTTTTTCAGTAGGAGGGAGAGAGAATAGGTTCTTGTTAATTAAAAATATAAAATTTTAATTAAAAGAGAAAACATAGCAAGGGGAACAACAATGACCCCAAGACCAGAACTAATCCCTGCCTCTAGGACATGCTGATTCTAGGAATATCCCTGAAGAGCTCAGTTCATTACAAAATAGATGTCAACTCCATGAAGGGCCTTCTGCCTGAGTGACCCCTGATCCTAGTACTCTTGCCTGTGTTTGTATTCACAATAAATTTCACCTGATCATAATTAGAACCCTTAGGAGTAATGTTAGCAGTTAGCAGGACACTTGTTTGCATTGCCTTCCAAGGAAGTTTCTAGACCCAGAGAAACTGCAGGAGAAAATGGAGGATAGAATTGAAATATTTTGGGACATCCAGTAATCACCCCAAACTCACTCTGTTCTCAAATATTTCTTTCCTCTCCTTCCTTTTTCACTTGTCCCACATTTCTTGGCCAAGGTTTCTTGGCTTCCCTTCTCCAATTTAATTCTGCTCAATTCAATTTAATTCCATTCCAGTCAATTTAATTTAATTCAGCAAGCATTGATTAAGCATCTGCTGGGGCAGAGTTCAGAGCTGGAGGAGGCAAAAAGTTTATATCCAACTCCTTCCTTTGTAACACTTTATCCTATATACTATTATACTTATCCTCGTAGGGCTTAGAGTCTAGGTCAGGGATATGTGACATACATGCCAAAATCTATAATACAAAATAACGTGAGTGCATAAGACCCAAATTAAAGAACTCAATTCCTGACCAAAATTATGTTTTATTTTGTTTTGCTTTAGTTTTCGGTTTATTTGTGGGAGTCTTCCACTATTTCACTATAGCACTAAAGTTAGATAGGGAGGCAGGTAATTTCCAAGTGATTTTGTTACTTTTTTGGAGGGATATAAGGTGAGGAAGATTAGGAAAGGCTTCTTGGAGGAGGCTGCATTTGACTTGGGAATGAGGGATGGTTAGTGATAATTCATCTGTAGGTACTTTTACGGCCTAGAGATTAACGGCCTGATTTCAAAATCAGAAGGACCCAACTTCAAGTCTTATCTCTAACATAAATTAATCATGTAATTGTGAATTTTTTCTTACCTTTTCAGGGTCTGTGTTGAGACAGAACACAAAGAAATCACCTATTTGTGTTAGGATCTCCTGCTACAGATTCAATCAAAGGGCTCAACCAAAATTTGGAAAAATAAGGATAATTCAACCATTGAATGGGATGGAAGGATAGTAGAGGCACAGAAAACATTGTTCAGGGCCAGGGGAACCTGAGACCTCAAAGGCCACATGTGCCTCTCTAGGTCCTCAAGTATAGGCCTTTGACTGAATCCAAACTTCATAGAACAAATCCCCTTTCTAAAAGGATTTGTTCTGTAAAACTGGAACTGAATCAAAAGGCTGCACTCAAGGACTTTGAAGACCACATGTGGCCTTGAGGCTGTGGGTTTTCCACCCCTGGAAGCAATGTCCTGGAGTTAGGAAAAGTGAGTTAGAAGGTATGAAAGGGAGCTGGATATCCAACTTTATTAAATCATAGACTATTGGGAGGAGAATAACATGAGGTGAGATTGGTAGCTTTCTTCTGCTAATTTCTCCTCTTCTTTCATCAATCCTTAAAAGGTATCAGATGACACATTAAGCAACTCAAGCCCTACTAAAATTATGGGATATTTTTGGTCTATTTATTTTTCTTAAAGAGCAGTGGGAGTCTTCCATTAAGTACTGCTTCATAGCATTGAAGTGACCCTGGGGTCCTGAGGACTGCCAGATTAGCATAGTCTCAGCAAGTCATATCAAGCTGTAAATACTTTGATTATGGGACCAATGGCATGTGTGTTTGCCTTCAAGGACCAGTTTAGTTAACTAAGGAAGACAGGCTCATTATCAGAGTGCTGGTCACTAGGGGCTGGATATTTTTGGCCCTAATAATTCTTAAAAAAGGTGTTTTAAGGTCTGGGGTATTGAGATCTGCTTCTGCAAAGGGAAAATTATAGAAATGTAGACAGGAGTGGGATGGTGAAACTGACCCAACACTCCCCATAGAGTGTATTCCTTTCTCCTTACTCCATGACTTAGCTTATATTACTCCCTATGTATAGAATGCCATCCTTTTCCAGTGGCCTATTGAATTCTTATACATCCTTGAAAATCCAATCAATTTTTGCCTCTGCCAGAAAGCCTGTCCTGGTCCCTGGAATGGGAATCACCTTCTCTGTGACCTCACAAAGGTCTTTGTTTGTATTTCTTTAATGCTTGTTATATCATGTGCTTATTGTTGTCTTAACTAAACTTTCTATCTCATCCACTATCCAGAATAATGCTTTACATACAATATGGGCTTAATATTTTTTTGTTTTTCTTTTTTTTTTTTTTGGAGGGGGGGATACAGGGCAAGTGGGGTTAAGTGACTTGCCCAAGGTCACACGGCTAGTAATATTAAGTGTCTGAGGCCATATTTGAACTCATGTCCTTCTGACTCCAGGGCCCATGCTCTAATCACTGTGCCACCTAGCCACTCAGGCTTAATATTTTTTTAAATAGATAAATGAATGACTGTAAAATGCTTGTAAATACAATAGAATATAAACCCTACGAAGGAAAGGAATTTCTTGATTTTGTGTTTTTGTTGCTAAAATCTAGCCCAATGCCTGGCACATAGAAGGAACTTAATAAATGTGTATTGAAGGGGAATTAAACTGAATTATTCAGCTATCTCCAAACAAGCTAAATCTGTCATGCTGCTCATCTTTAACTACAATGGTTAGGAAGCTCCCCTGTAATTTACACAGGTATAAAAGAGAGCCAGGCAATTTCTAGCAAAACCCAAATACCTTACATATTTAAAAGGCTGGCATTTCCTAAGTTTTTTCTTTTCATTCCCTCTTTTTTAAGTACCCAGTCATCCTCATTAGCTAGATATCTTTATTCTCTAAATATTTACCACCCAAACAAAATTTACAGTTTAATTTGCTGTATAAAATCATTTATTGACTGATAAACCTCATTACTAAGCCCAAGCACAGCCTTTGGTGCTTGGACCAATTTTAATTCTTGTAGCAGCAGGCTACTTGGAGAGAAAAACACTCCTGTCATGCTGACGGCAGGGGTCTAAATTATTCAAATACACTAAATCCATGCAGAACACTTCTCCTGCTCCTAATTTTTCTTTTCTAGCCAACAATTAACTTGCAATATTCTAAGCTGAACAATGCCAACTATTCCGAAGGAATTCCTGGGCTGATGGGACTGGTGCCTGGCTCTGACTTGCTGTACTGCTAAAGTCTAAGGTTGGGTGGGGAGTCGGGGAGACCAAGGCTAGAGAGAGACACAGACACACATACACACACACAGGCACACACACACACACACAGAATGAAAGAGACAGAAACAGAGAGACAGAGAGCTTTGCAACAATTTCTCTCCTTTTTAGAATATTGCCTGCCTCTCTCCCAGTCCCAGCTCCCAGATGAGGAAACTGAGAAAATATTGTAAAGAGAGGTAAAGGAGCTCTTGTTCATTTTGCAAACATGACTCTCATGTGGACAAAGAATTAGACCTGTTTTACCTGGTCTGGATGGATGAAAGAAAAACCAGGAAAAGTGAGGGGAAGGTATAGGGAGGATAATTTTGATTCACTATGAAGAATTTCCAGAAAATTAGAGAGATCCAATGATGGCAAGGATTGCTTCATTAGGTGATAAGCTCCCCATGCTACCTGCAAAGGCTAAATGACCATTGGTTGGGAAGGCATTGAATTTGGATGCAGAAGTCATTTATTTAAATCCTAGCTTTCTTACTACCTATACAGCCTTAAGTCAGTCACTTAACTTTTCTGGTCTTGAATTTTATTACCTATAAAATGAGCAAGCTGGATGAGTTCATTCCCTAAAGTCCTTTCGCATTCTCAATCTGATAATCTTAGGATTCAGGTAGGAAGATCACAAATTCTAAAAGATATTACTCTATATTATAGACCTCTAGCAATTTATATATATGTATATATATATATATATATA